>JASUDE010000136.1:0-109309 GCA_034509685.1 Colletotrichum cereale
TTAATTTAATACTTATTAAAGTAAATACACTAGATATTTATTACTAGAGATATATTATACTATAATATATTTTTAATATATTATATATAATTAGTTTATATATAGTGTAATATAATATAAAAATACAAATACAAATACACGTATTTTATTTCCCTTAAAATATAAAAATACAAATATATGTATTTATATTTTTGTATTTTGTATTTTTTTAATACTCTAATAAAACTTAACTTTAAAGATAATAATAAGTAAAAGAAGAATATATAGAATATAAAAAAATTATAATAGATAATATAGTAAATTAGTAGTAGTATTCTTTTTAACATTTTAGTATACTTATAATAAGTACTTCTTTTAAAGGGAGGTACTTATTATAAAATAAGCAGGTAGTTAGGCTAAAGGATTATATCCTAAGGAGTATATAAATATTTATATACCTATTAGGTATATAATTCTTTATACTATTAACTTTCTCTTTAGGAGAAAGCTTACTAAGAATAACTTTACTTTAGTCTACTTATTTTTTATTTATAATATTTGTTTAGTTACTTTATTATTACTTACTTCTACTACGCTTTAACTTTACACTACGTTACTTTATAAGACGCTAGTGTAATATCCTAAGACTACTATAGTCTAGCTACTCCTATTAGATTTAGAACGGCTGCTAGGAGGGCTGTATTACTAGGTATTAAGGGCTGGATATTATAGATTAGTTATTTAGTAATTAATTAGTTAGTAATAAAATACTAATAGATATTAAGAGGTTCCTCTAGGAGAGAGTTAGAAGGCTAAGTTAAAGTCTTATAATACACCTATACCTACGTTTTCACCTATATTATCCTCTAGAATTAGCTTCTAGCCCTAAACCCTTTACACTATCTAGCTACTTATTTAAGTAAGTAGACTATACATTTAGCCTAAAGTATTACTTAAGGCTAACTAACTAGTTCTCAATATTTATTTAACTCTCACTATTAACCTAAAGAACTATTACTTTAAAAGATATATAGCTAGTAGCTATTAGC
The DNA here is from genome assembly GCA_034509685.1 of Colletotrichum cereale. Lineage (NCBI taxonomy): Eukaryota > Fungi > Ascomycota > Sordariomycetes > Glomerellales > Glomerellaceae > Colletotrichum > Colletotrichum cereale. The sequence continues at coordinate 1,029 of JASUDE010000136.1, forward strand.
TAGTAGTTAGAATAGTAAAAGGGTAGAGAAGAGGGTAAAAGGGTAGAAGAGAAAGCAGAAAGGTATAGGCAAGGCTAGATAAGCTAGGCCTTAATTTATAACCTATTACAGGCCAGTGCCTAGTATGTTAGCCTAGGCTTTACCTAAGCAACCACGCCCTACTAGCGCCTTACTAGCGCTCCCCCTATACTACACAGACTAACATAATAGGATTTTCCTATTTTCCTTTTCTCTTCTTAAGTTAAAAGTAGATAGTAATAAAGGCACTTTACTAGTTAAACGCACTATAGAGCTAGCCCTTTATATACTTTTAACTTTAACTATAAAGAATAACACTAAATTAAGTGCTACTCCCTACTAGCTTAATAATAGCTAATAGAATAATAAAAGACTAACTATAGTAGTTAGTAAATAAAGCTATTAGGCCCCTCTAAGATAGAATTACCTAGCTTACTATAAAGCTAAAGTAATACTAAATAAAAGTAATAAAGACTATAAGGTTAACTATATTAAGAGGTAGTACCTCTTTAGTAATACTTAGTAAAAGACTTAATAATAGACTTAAATAGAAGCTTTTACCCTCCTTACTAAAGTTTAATAGTAAATAATAAAAGTATATAGTATAAGCTTAATAAATAAAAGATAAAATTAATATAAATTAATCTTTTTACTTTTTAAATTAATCTTTTTACTTCTTAAATTAAAAGTTATAGTACTTAATTAATTTATACTTAGACTTTAGTTTTTAATAGGTAGTTACTACCTTCTATATAGCTAAAAAGAATAATAGTTACTAAATACCTAAAGATTTCCTTATATCCCTTAACTAAACGTACCTTAACCTTAATACCTAACTATATACTACTACTTTTATATATATACTATACTAAAAAGATAATAAAAGCCTAGTAATATTCCTTCTAAAGTTTAAGTATATATTAGCTAAAGTAGAAAAAAACTAGTAGTCTATAGTAGTTTAAATATCCCTTTTAAAATTAGTACTTAACTAAAGATTAAAGGAATACCTAGTTATAGTCTACCTACTACTATATAACTATATAAAGTAGCTATCTTAAATATAAGAAATTACCTAAAAGATAAAAAGAGTAAAGCTAGCTTTTTATATAAAGTAGTATTAGTAGGCCTCCTAAAGCCTACTAAAGAATAAAAATAAAAACACCTTTATAATAAGGTTAGTCTAAATAGTAGCTATAAGTAGCCTTAAGATATAAGGGAGCTATACTTATATTAGGTTTAGTAGCTTCAAGACTAATAAACACCCTAACTATTAAAAATACTTTAAGTATAGTAAAATTAACTATATAGCTTTAAACTATTATATTAAGCTTTATAAAAAGAAGAAAGTAGCTAAACCTACTAAAGTTATAAGAGTTAAAAAGACCTTTCTAAAGGAAAGTAAGTCTAAAGACTAAATAGCTACTAGCTTCTCCCCTTTTAAAAGTAAGAAGTTAAGAAAAAAGTAGCTTTAAAATAAAATTAGGTTCTAAAGGTAATAAAAAAAGAGGTTAAAAAATAGACTTAGTTATAAGAAGCTTTACTTACTATTAGAGGATTAGCTACTATATAGGTATAAATTAATAAGAGATATTTAACCTACCTTTTAGTTAACTATAGCTATAATATTTATATAATAGTAAATAAGAAGCTAGCTTATAACTTTTACTTACTATATATAAACTAAGTAAAAAAACCTATTTATAGGTTTATAAAAGAAAGCTAACTAATTATCTATATTAAAAAAGTAGTAGTAATAAACCTAAAAATTAGTAGTTATATTTAGAAGATTTATATATATATAGTTAGAAACTTAGAACTCTAACTCTACCTAAGTAGACTATAAATAATTCTAAATAACGTTATATATTAAGTAAGGGATTACTAAATATACTATTATAAAAAAATTATAAAAGTATATCTTTTAAATTAAAAAAAACTAAAGAATATGAAGTATATCTAAAGTATAAGACTTTTACTAGCTTCTACCTTTACTATTATATACTAAAAAGTAGCTTAAGTATAAAAGGGAATACTAAGTAATAAGTAAGTAATACTAAGTATTAAGGTAATAAGCCTATAGAATATTAAGAAAGCCTTCTAACTAAAGAAGAAAGTTAACTTATAGGACTATATCTTAGTAGATATCCTTAGGGACTTCTTTATACTTTTTAACCTAAAAAAAGTATATTTACTTCCCTCTTAGTAACTTAGTAAAGACTATAAGATACTACTAATACTTAGGCTAAATAGTAGAAACCTTTTATTACTATAGGGACTACTATATAATATATTATAAGAAACCTTTTATTACTATAGGGACTACTATATAATATATTATAAGAAGAGCTTTTAGTTTTAAAAAAAACCTTAGAGGATCTATTAGATAAAAGGTTTATTAGGGCTAGTAGCTTAGCTACTAGTACCTTAGTGCTTTTTATTAAGAAGCTAAAAGGAGGAATATAATTCTATATTAACTATAAAGCTCTTAACGCTATTACTTAGAAAGACTACTACTTACTTCCCTTTATATTAGAAATACTAAAGCGTATAAAGGCTACTAAGTAGTATATAAAACTTAATATAGTAGTAGTATTCTATAAGATAAGAATTTATAAAGGAGATAAAAAAAGATAGTATTTTAGACTAAATATAGACTTTTTAAATAGCTAGTATACTTCTTTAGGCTTACTAATACTTTTACTTTATTCTAATAGTATATTAATAGTATACTATAGTAGTTTCTAAATAACTTTATAATAGCCTATATAAATAATATCTTTATTTACTTTAATAGTATAAAAAAAGACTATAAAGCTAAAGTATAGTAAGTCTTAAAAGTACTTATAGTAGTAAGTTTATACCTAAACCCTACTAAGTATAAGTTTACTATAAAGAAAGTAAAATATATAGGCTTTATTATTATAGCTAAAAAGAGGATCTCTTATAACCTAAAGAAATTATAAGCTATTAAGGAGTAGCTACCCTTTAGGTTTATAAAAGAAGTCTATAGCTTCTTTAGATTTATAAACTACTACTATATATTTATACTAAACTATATAAAAATTACTATACTACTTACTTAACTAATAGAGAAAAAGACTTTTTTTTAAATAAGAAAAAGATAAAAAGGTAGTATTTTAATAGTTAAAAAAACTTTTTACTATAAAGCTAATACTTTATAAGTTTAACCTAAAAGCTAATATAATAGTTAAAACTAACTACTTAGGGTTTACCTTAGGGGGTACTTTAATATAGACTAATAAGAAAGGTAAAAGTTACTTAGTAGTCTTTTACTTTTAAAAACTATATTTAGTAAAGTATAACTACTTTATCTATAATAAGAAGCTTTTAGTAGTACTATACTATTTTAAAGCCTAGTTAGTAAAGTTATAAAGTATAAAAGCCTTTAGGATTCTTATAAACTATAAAGGTTTAAAATACTTTATAAAGAAGTAATACTTAATAGAGAAGTAAAGCTACTAAGTAGAAAAGCTAGCTTAGTATAACTTCTACTTAAAATACTAACTAAGTAAAAATATAGTAGCCTCTAACATACTATTATATAAGGAATAAAATATACCCTTTAGGTAGAACAATAAAAAAGAAAAAGGTTAAGTAATTTAAGTTATTTTAAACTATATATTTCTATATAAAACCCTAGCTAAAGGCCCCTAAGTATAATATATTAAGCTAAAAGATAACTACTTACTTTAAACTATAGTATTTAGTAGAAATAATAAGTTATAATACCTATAAGAAATAAGTATAATAAAAAATACTATATATTAGTAAGTATATATAGTAGTATAAAACTAGCTTAAAAGCTTCTTACTAAACCTTTACCTTAAGGTATAAATTACTAAATATACCCTTAATAACTATAGGCGCCTAACCTTTTAAAACTAACTATAGGTACCTAAAAAAGAGGAAGCTAATAACCTACTAAATAAAATTTAGATCTAAACTATCTAAAGCTATTATAACTTTAAACTAATAGGTTACTTAAAAAGGAATAACACTTTAGAGATTATATTTAAGAAGTTTTTTTAGCTAAAATAGTTTTATAATATAAAAAGATTCTATAGGAATTATAATATTTATAAAGAAATATATATTTAGTAGTAAGTAAAAAAGAGGCTTCTTAAGCCTCTCTTAGTACCTCTTTAGCTAAAAAGTAAACTATTAATAGACTTTATAACTAACTTTTTTTTAATAGAAAGTATAAAAGCTAAATATATAAAAGTAATAGTAAATAGACTAAAAAAGTCTATAATACTAAAAAAAATTAACTATAATAGAAGTAGAAGTATATACTTAGTAGTTTATTACTAGCTACTTCTAGTTATATAGTATATTAAAATCTATAGTAAGTAATAAAAAAATAAACTAAGTAAGCTATTTTTAAAAATAGTTTTATAAACTTATAAAAGTAAAGTAGCTTCTTAATACTACTTATTATCTTTAGACTAATAGTAGTATAAAAAGATTTAACTAAAAGATCTAAGTAATACTTAAGGCCTATATATACTATATATAAAAAGATTAAGAGAAGCTACTACTTAGTATATAGCTAGTAATTAATAATAGGGTTACTAATACTACTAGACTTTTTCTTTTTTTTCTAAAGTATATTTACTATATTAACCTACTACTAGTAATATAAAAAGAAAAACTACCTCTTATAAATAGTAAGTTTAAAAAGGCTAACTAGGTAGTTTACTAGTTAAAAGAAGTAATAGAATTTATATAAGCTACTATAGTAGTAATATAATATAAAGCTAAAAAAACTATAAATAAGAAGTATAGCTTAATAAAGTAGTATTAGGTAAGTAATAAAGTTTAACTTTCTATAGTAAACTATATAATACTAAAACTAAGTAAGAAGTTATTTTAGTTATATTATAAGTATAAGGTTACTAAAGTTATTTTACTATATATTATTAAACTTAATATCTTTAGGTATATATACTTATACTTCTATATAGATTTACTATAAAGAGTAGTAAAAAACTTACTTTTTATTTAGATTTAGATAGATAATTAGCTACTATTAGTAATTAAAGTAAATAGTAAAAAGTAGTATTAAGTTAAATATATATTAGTAGTAAAATAAAAGGTTATAAAATAGAAAAAAACTAAAGAGGTATTAGTATACTAAAAAAAATATATAGACCCCTCTTAAGAACTAATTAATACTATTATAAAGCTTATAGTACTTAATAAGTATAAGGTAGAATATAGTAATATTATAAATAATAATAGAGACCTAGCTTATACCTATTAGACCTACTAGTAGGATAAGAGGAGGAAGTAATATTACAGGCTAGTACCTAGTATGTTAGCCTAGGCTTTACCTAAGTAACTACGCCCTACTAGCGCTCCCCCTATACTACGCAGACTAACATAACAGGATTTTCCTGTTTTCCTCTTCCCTTCCTAAGTTGAAAGTAGACAGCAATAGAGGCACTTCACTAGTTAAACGCGCTGCGGAGCCAGCCCTTCACATAACCTTTTACTACAGGTCTCTTAGTACTTCTTCATTTGGCGGGTAAAGTTTTTTATAGTACAATCTATGTTCTTTCTTTCTCTATACAGCTTGGCCTTGCAATACCTTTTGTCTCAAGACTATTGAAAAGTAAGTAGTTGTTTGCTATATTAGTCATTTATAACTTACCATCCTCAACACTTCGTACATTTGATGTCTTGCGTTGAACAATTATCTCAAGATCCTGAATGTTGTTCAGGAGTTGCTGTACCTTGGTCTCGTAGAACTGCTCAGCTGACTCAATATCCTGCGATGGGATCTGTCAGTCATTTGGAGGAACATTGAAATAGAAGCGCATATTAACCCATCATGGAACATACCTTTTCAACATAAAACCCGGTGCCAACGTCGACGATGACGTGTTTGGGGTCAGACAACTCCCCACGTACATAGAGGGAGTTGGTTAAGGGAACCAGCACTGACTTTTCGCCTGTAGAGTATGGACTCAGCATGTGATGCAACGTCACCTGATAACACAGCAAAGAAAAGGAGAAAATGAGCGAACCAAGATGGGAACCAGGGCGCGACTTGACACAACGGAGACATTCTCTGAACTTGGCCTGGGCGCTATGTAGCTGGGCAAAGGAGTTCGTCAAGTGCTCTAGTTCTTCCTCTAGCTGCTTCTTGACTTGACTCAGCTGCTGGACATCCAACGTCTCAAGATTGACTATGAACACTTGGTCAGCAAAGCATTATGAAACTGGCGCTTGTTGGATACTGTAACGGTCGGTAAACAGGACACTTACTACTGTCGGCACCTTGCGCGGCCATGTTGGAAGATAAAGCTTCGGGCTCAAGCAGCGTGATTCGGCAAGCAATCTGTGGCTTCGTTCGGATTCAGACCGCGTGAAGCTGTGGAAGAATGGTTGGCGATGGAAAGTTTCACACGAAGAGACAGGTTCTCTCGAAGCGGCACCGCAATACAGACAGGTATTGATAAGTATTGATGCTTAAGCTTCCCCCTCTACTTACCTCACTTCGCTCCAGTTAATGTTGGTATATCACGTGACAGCCCCCACACTGCCATGACGCCCCTAGCGAAGTCGTGCTGTCGCTAATCTCATCGCTTCATGTCCCATCTACTTATCCCACACCTTCGCTCCACACCAAAACATCTGAGCTGGTAATACTTATCGTGTGCACTGTCCGAAGGCTTGATATATTTCTTACACGGACTGAAAAATATTGTATTTTACAAACACCTCAACTGTAAGGTGTGGTGACAATTATGGCCTGTCACAGTACACAAGATCCATGTCTAGAGCTGCTCGAGCAACTCAGACACCCGTCGATGAACATTCGCCAGTGGAACCGTTTCATTAATACCCAACCTTCTGCACTGGACCTCGCAGACTCCAGTTTCCTTCTTCCATACCTTTCCCAGCACGATGAGAACTGGGTATCCTACAAGGTCTGCATCTTTCAGCTTCCAAGCCAGGGACACTGTTCGGTCGTCCAGCACTGCATCAACCGCGTCGAAGTCGCTCGAGGACGCCGTAATCTGATCGTAAACCCTGACCGCCTCAGTACCGAGATCTGTCGCAGAAATAATCACTGCCTCGAATGGAGCAATGACACGAGGCCACTGTAGACCCTTGCTATCTGCCAAGTGATCGACCACGGCGCCAATAAGACGCGAAACGCCTATTCCATGGCACCCCATTTGTATAAATGTCGTGTTCTCTGATGTGCCGGATCGACTCTTGTCCCTAGGAACCGAGACTACTGCCCCAAGTGGCTCCGAGTATCGTGTTCCTAGATGGAAAGTGTGTCCTACCTCCAGGGCACCCTGCACCCGCAAGACACCATGATCACAGCTAGGGCACCCGTCACCAGAACGAGCTGTGAGAAGGTTGAGTCGCTGGCCATTTCCGTTTTTTGTGATCGTGGTGGACTGCACTTCTGCGTTGGCCATGCCTGATCCAGACAAAGGCCATACCCTATGCTCGTCTCGGAGCACTTCTTCAATGATGTTTGCCAGTCTGTAATCTACAACGTTGATGATTCGCGGTCGGCATGTAGGAGCCTGTCCGCTAGCGAGCGAAGCAGCAAGTGCACTCCGCCATAAAGATGCAACGTCATCAATGCTTGCATCGAGGTCAGGGATGACGGACTTGATGGCCGGAATACTGACATCGCCAGTCCCCATCTCAGTCAGTTTGGACCCCTCCTGAAGTTGCCCTGGGTACCACGCATTCACCAACGTCAAGCGGTCCCTGCTGATACCTCGCCAAACCTTCGCGGGAGGAGCTGTAGGGCCTTCTGCCCCCGTCTTGCCATTCGGAATTTGTCCCTCTTCAACAACTCTTGTCTCAGCGATTTCCGCGTTCACTGTATAGTCACATGTGTTGCAGGTGACCACGGTGTCTTCACCAATTGCGGTAGGGAGATGGTACTCGTGACTGAGCTCGCCCCCCATATCCCCAGAGCTGGCCCTGGCTACCAGCACGGGCAGCTTCAAGGCGCTGAAGACACCAGCATATGCTGACTGGACCTTGTTGTACGTCTCCAAGGCCGCCTTGGCGGAGACATCGAACGTGTACAAGTCCTTCATAGTAAACTCACGGGTTCTGAGCAGCCCATGTCGGGGGCGTAGTTCATCGCGAAACTTGCGTGCTATACAGCCGCTGTGAGTTTTCGTGATGTCTTCAGGACGACAAGCGTCATGCTGGCGACTTACTGATCTGGTAGAGGCGAAGGGGCAGTTCCTTATACGATTTGACGGTCTTTGCCACCAACGTAGTGATTTCTTCCTCGTGTGTGGGCGACAACATGTATTTCGCTCCCCTGCGATCATCGAAGCCAAAGAGCTTTGCCGAGTGATTAGGACGAGTGACGATACAGATTGAGCATGTAGACAAACCTCAGGCTCTAATTGTGCTAGACGACCACTCTTTTGCCATAGGTCTTTAGAGGTGATGGTTGATAGAGCGACTCTGGAGGCTCCTGTGGCAGACATCAGCAATTCAGTCAAAAAGATACATATTTCCTCATAGACGCACCCAGATCCTGCATGTAGTAGTCGATAACATGTTCCAGTTTGTTCTGGACGCGTCGGCCAAGAGGGAGGAGGTGGAAAATGCCAGAATGAGACTATGGAGTCGAATCAGCAGGATTTCGTGCTAAGACCATCTTCTTTGCAGTCAACTCACCTGTCTAAGAAAACCGGCTCGGATGAGCTTGTTGTGCGCATCTAGCGAGGGGCCGGTTAGCTTGTTTTAAACAACCACACGCAGAGCCGTAGGCGTACCTTCATCTTGTCCCGGTGTAATGCCCCCAGTAGGAACCCAAATTGTGGACAGCCGATTTCTTGTACGCGCTGCATGATAGCTGCGAGCGGATGTCTTGCGGTAGATGATTAGGAAAGGAAGTGTAGTATGGAAGATGGAGAAGCTGCAACTGACAATGATATTTCCCACCGATGATGGGCTGCAGCGGGCGAACACAGGGGAATAAAGCAATGGCAAAGGTGCAGGTCCTCGTGCCCGCGAGAGTAACATGTCGGGCAACGGTTCAGAAGAGACGAATGGATGGTAGAACAAGAGTTGCGCGGTCTGTTTCAACGGTGGCTTGCTGGAGGAACGGTTAGAAGATGCTGATGATAAGTGCTACACTACACAGCGGCGGTGGCAAAGGGAGATGGCCCCCGGGGCATTGGTGTGGTATAGCTTGGTAGCCGAAGTGGCAGCCTATTCGAAGGATCGAAACCTAACTCGCCTCTGCATCAGCCAGCTAGCAACGTGGACGTGTTCTACGTTGACAACTAATGCTTTAAAACCAAGCAATGTGATGCGCTAGGCGGGCAGGGAGAGCTCGGTATGGTTGCATCAGGAGGTATCCACTACCTGAAGAACGATATGGTCGCCTGTTTCACTTGTGAGTGAGTTCCAGGCGTAGAATGTGTGTGCAAGATGCCAATGATAGAGGACGTTGGTCTGATTGTATGTTCAGTCCTAGGGCAATTCCAGTGCTAGTTTTACTTCCAATTAATGAAAGAGAGCCAATGCAAGGTGTTTGGTGTAAGCGATATACCTTAGGTGTAAGGCGACAATCCAAATAAGAACAATGCTAAGACCTCGGCGTGGAGGAAATGATTGAAAAACACCAAAGTGAACAAGGCGAGTATCTCGAAGCTTTGCGCAGCAACAAGGTCTCTGAGCTTTCACATCAATTAGCTGTTGAGGCAGGTAGGTAGGTAGGTAAATATTCGTAGGTACCTTAGGCAAGGAGAAGGAAAATAAGGCACGTTCCTGATCAAGCTCGGTAGTAATTAGCCACCAGGGGCCCCGCGCATGTTCATATCGCATCTTATCGATAAGGTATTGGCCCCCACTTCCGTTGTTGTAATCTACTTTTTTTTTTCTCTTTCTATGTTTTCGTCTCTCATCCGGCGGCTTCACATCAGTTGCTCATATATTTGCGCTGATCCTTTCTGTACCGTGCAGCTGGGCCAATTGTTGTCCTGAAAAACTTTCGATGAGAAGCGACCGCAAACTTACTCATTTCGTCAACGACAAAAGACTCTAATTGCATTGCAACCTCTTCTTGTCTTCCTTGCTCATCCCGCGAACCGCGACGATCTTTCCACCATGGCCAAGCCCAAACGACAGTCTATCGGCAAAGCTCACCAGTCAGGACAGTTGGACGAACAGTCGCTATCGAGCTTAACAGCCAAGATCGAAAAGACACTAGGCAAACATACCACAGACGAAGATGCCAAGAAGAACAAAAAGCGAAAACACTCCGACGAACCATCAGCAAGCCCTCACCAGCGAAAGAAACCAGCCCAGGCGCGCGAAAAGTCCACAACCGTTGGCCGAGAAGCCCTGACTAAGCCAAAAGCTAGAAATGGTAGCACCCTCTCTCGCGATGACCTCCTGGAAGAAATTCGTGCTCTGGGCGGTGATGAGGAAGACCTGAAGCTCATTGGGGATATCGACTCGGACCAGGAGGATGCTGCCGGCGAGGCCAGCTCCGGGTCTAGTGAGATTATTGATGGGAAGCTCAAGAATGAACTAGCTGCTTTCGCAGCTCAGCTCGGTCTTCAACAGTATCACGAGGAAGCCACCGCCAACGACGACGTTGAGGACGACGACGTTGACGAAGACGATAGCCAGCTTGACAAGGGCGACTCATTCTCTGAAGTTGATGATACCATCGACGTTGCACCCCCTTCTCGAGAACCTATCCCTCAAGAGGCCAAGGTTGTATCTAAGAAGCAGTTCGTGAGCAGATACCCATTCCTGGCAGCCTAGTGTCAACCACAGTTTAACTTACTATGTTCCATGTAGAAATTCGAGCCTCGTGCTGACTGGCATGGTGCCGAACTAAGCCAGCTTCCCGAGCCAACTTCTGCAGAAGTAGATGGCTACTTGGGTGCCATCCATGCGCTGAAAACCCAGGCCTTGACACTCCTGGAAGCGGATGCATCTGCGTACAGCAAGAGCGTCCTAGCATCCTCCTCTCGAAAGTTCCTGTCTACCATCATGTCCTCAGGAACGCTATCCGATAAAGTGTCGGCACTCACTCTGGCAATCCAAGAATCACCATTGCACAACGTCAAAGCGTTCGAATCGTTGCTGGGGCTTGCGGCCAAAAGAAGTCGTGCTCAGGCAATTGGAGCGCTGGGCGCCCTGGTCGATCTCCTTGGGCCTGGTCTCGTTCTGCCTCCAAACAGAAGATTGCGGACCTTCCAAACTCAACCAGGCCTGATCGGAGCCCTGCAACGATCATCTACCAAGAATTGGAACCCCAATCAGCCCCTGCCCGGTCGCCTCACGGAAGCGCATCTTATTCAATGGGCATTTGAAGATTGGCTGAAGACATCCTACTTCAGGGTCGTTCAGCTTCTTGAAGTATGGTGCAATGATGAGATTGAATACTCTCGCACTAGGTCTCTGGACTTCGTCTACGGCTTACTCAAGGATAAGCCGGAACAAGAGACGAACTTACTAAGATTGTTGGTCAACAAACTTGGTGATAAGGACCGCAAGATTGCCTCACGTGTCTCGTATCTCCTGCTCCAACTCCAGACTACTCATCCTGGAATGAAGCAGGTAGTCATCAAAGGCATTGAGCAAGAGGTTCTTCTTCGGCCGGGTCAGACCTTCCGAGCGAAGTATCACGCTACGAACACGCTAAACCAGACGATCCTGAGCAATCGCGAGGTCGGCACAGCGGAATCGCTTCTCCGCATCTACTTCGATATATTTGTCACCCTTCTCAATAGCTCTGCCCTTGGGAAATTCCCTGCCGAAGGTCAACAGGAGCAGCCAACATCAGGGAAGGAGTCTGGCGTGACGACAGAGACCGCTGATAAGCTGGTCACTGCAGTGCTGACAGGTATCAATCGTGCGGTACCATTTGTAGCGGCACAAGATCCTATGTAAGAATCTCACCTTTTGTTTGCGACCAACGAGCACTAGGCTAACTTTTGTTGACAGCCTGGAGACCCATATGGACACACTTTTCCGCATTGCCCATTCTACAAACTTCAACACCAGTATCCAGGCGCTTATCCTTATCCAGCAAATATCTGTGTCAAGGCAGCTGGCATCCGACAGATTTTACAGGACATTGTACGAGTCCCTGCTGGACCCGCGGCTCGCCAACTCTTCAAAACAGGCTCTTTACCTCAACCTGTTGCTGAGGTCCTTGAAGGCCGATGTTGACACTCGACGAATAAAGGCTTTCGCCAAAAGAATGTTGCAGATTCTCAACATGCATCAACCAGCATTCGCCTGTGGTTTGTTGTATGTGGTGTTCCAGCTGCGCATTCAGTTTCCGGACCTCAGGGCACTTCTCGAGGAGCCAGAGGAGAACGATATCGAAGAGACAACCGGTCAGGTTATGGACCAGGAGCAGAACAAAGTCATCTCCAGAGGAACTGCGTACGACGGCCGAAAGAGAAATCCGGAGCACAGCAATGCCCAGAATAGTTGTCTTTGGGAAATTGTATTTCTATATCCTTACTTGTTCATACAAGCTTCGATTGCTGACAGTTGCATAGGTTCCTCCCCTTACCCACTTCCACCCATCCGTGTCATTGCTCGCCGCCAGCTTGTTCTCGAACGAGAAACAGATGGCCAAACCGGACCTAGAGAGCCACAGCTTGATACGCTTCCTTGACAAGTTTGTGTACCGCAGTCCCAAGGTGGCAGAGACTGCCAGAGGAGCGTCCATTATGCAGCCGGTGCGCAATCCTGACTCAAGCAGCATTTGGCTTGCAAAGAGAACTGGCTCGGCTGCTGCTGCGCCTATCAACACGCCAAGTTTCTGGAACAAGAAGGTCGAGCAGGTAGCGGCGGAGGATATCTTCTTCCACGAATACTTCAAGCAGGCGGGCAAGAAGAATGAGCCAGGCAAGGTGGAACTTAAGCCGCCTGCGCACATGGCAGACGAAACCGAGGATGACGCCGAGCAGGAGGATGAGATATGGAAGGCTCTTACTGCTTCGCATCCGGACGGTCCAATCGACAGCGATGAGTCTGACATTGACATGGATGGCTTTGACGACAGCAATGATGATTCCGATAGTGGCGTCATATTCTCTGACGTTTCAGACGCTGATCTGTCCGACAGCGCCGAGGTTGACGAGACTGTGGAGGGCTTTGAGGACGACGAGGATGGAGAATATGACGAGATGAACAATGGCGAGGAGGGTCCCGAACTTGCTGCTCTTCCCGAAGAGCCTGAGGAGACCGGCGAACAGAGCAAGCGTGTTGGTCGGTCATCGAAAAGGAAACTCAAGGACCTGCCCATGTTCGCCTCGGCCGATGATTATGCCGAACTACTGGCTCAGGAAGAAGACATCTAAGGAAACTGAGACGGCGGTGATAATTCTATTGGCATTGCGGTTTAAATACAAAAACGTCGGCAATATCAAGCAAAGGACGTGCTTGGCGACTTACTTCTTGCACTTTGTAACTATGTGTCGAACCACTCTAACGCATCACCCTTGGTGAAGATAGCCCGGTATGTTTTGTCCCCATCAGAGCGTTCTTGCTCCTCCGTGTGAATGCTATGAAGCTTTGGCGGTTCGCCTCCTGGCACAAAGGCCCGGAAGTGAATATAGGCGGGCCCGGTATCAGGCAAGGCTGGGATGCGAATTTTGCCGAAGAGATGAATTCCATAGGCAGAGACGGCAACTCTAACGGCAACTAAGTCATCTGGGCCAAAGGCAGCTAGCTTGTGGTCATCAAGATGCTCCTGCAGCAAATTGAGTTAGTCTGCATGAGATGGATGAAGGGGGTGAGAAGGATAACTTACAACTGCCTGGAAATACTCAGGCTCATGCTCTGGTAGGCGACATTGGTTAGCACCAGTACCTTCTTTGTAAAAATGAGACGCATATAAATTGCGACAAAGCTAGTACGCGAAAGGAGAAAATACTTTGATATTCTCGTCGGATATGAAGCAACTCCTTCTTCAGATCATGCTGAATCTCCCTGAAAACCTTGATGGACTCCTCCCTGGGCTCGTGTACTTCGCCCAAGTCCACGGTTTCAGCTGTGGCCTAGGGGCCGTGTAAGACAACGAGTTAGGCAAGCAGATCCTGAACCGCAGGTCTCAAGCGAGAGAATGAAGAAGGCCGTACCATAGTGCTGGTTGTTACTATGTTATGTCAACTGCACAAGCAAATTGAGTAGGACTTCTGTCGGGCTTTGCGATCCAAGTTGCGTCGTGAGGCAAGGCAAGGTGGCGCTGCAAGGTGTTGAACGTAATAGCTAAGGCTAGCAGAAATGCACCTTTGAGAAAATCACCACAACTGCGTCTTATTATAACACCAGTTGATCAACCAGGGAACAGCTGGAGGTGAGCTGGAGTGAGGGGTAAAGAGTCCAAAGAATCCGGCTGCTTCAAGGAATTGGTTGCTTGGAATTGTGACATCGAACCAGAAACCCCTGAACGGAGTACAGATGGGCACCGCATTAACGAACCATGGCCACATATTCCCTTCCCCGCCCATTGGGCTAGATGTTTAAAGTATCCGTACACTGCGGCAGTTTCAGGGAGGCGTGATGTCATGGGGTTGGGGCTACTGCCTGGCCAAGTGACAGGGTCCCAAAACAGGATTACATGGATCCACTCGGGAACGGATGTGAGAATTGTACTCGGTAGGATACCTAGATGGGAATATCTTGTGTTTGCTATTTAAGTAAAGCATTTCAAGGCTGTGCGAGTAAGCAACAGGAAGGCACATAAGTAAACAGTGGATGGGGAAAGCAAGCCAGTTCCGTCCCGCCTACTGCCTCTGGCTCATGCAGTCAATGAGCTGCGGTGAGACAATAACTGCCTAGGTGTTCGTAAGTTGACTGCCTGGAGTGAGTGCTCCCCAGCTAGCTATATGTACTTGCACATGTAGCCTCAGTTGCTGCATATACTGCATGCCTCAATACAGTGCTTGAATAATGATACCGAACTAGTACCAGGCTTATCGGGGCATATCGCAGACATGTCGTGTTCGCCTATCCAGCACCTTGTCCGTGCCTGGAGCCGCACTGCAGATACCTTACCAACTCTAGCTGCATCCTTTCAGCCTACGAACTTTTGTGTTGATGCCTTGAGCCCTCCTATCTCATGAACTGGTCGTAATCATGACAACACCACTTGTTCTGCCGAAGCGGCTGCTGAGGCCGTCCGCATGGCCTGCTACGACTGTGCAAGCCCACATTTTGCAGTCCTTTAGCCGCTATCGTCAGGTGTGTATTCGACGCTACCACCCAGGCGTTGGCGCAGGTGAGCCTTTGTCGGGTTCTTTGGTTCGTAGCTGGCTTCACTGACTTACGATTGATCAATAGATTCCTCCACACAACCAATGCGAACCGCCTCCCGATTTCGCAGCGTTATTGCATTTGGCGCATTTGGGCTGCTCTTCGCGGGTCTGGGATTTGCTGCCGCTGCGAGTCCTCTCGTGCCTGGTCTCCTCGACGCAACACGGCATCGTTCCGATGAGGATAGCTTGCGCGCCTATGTGCCCAGCGATGACGAAACACGAGCGGTCGACGACTTCATCAACAGCCACCCTCTTGCGGTGGAGATGCGACAGAACCCTGACATGACCGAGTCTCGTCCTCACATGAGGCTTCCCGATGTTCTACGACGTCACAACCTTACGGGCGGCCTGCTCCTGGGCCCCAGACGTATTACAGTCCCTCCAGTCTGTTGGACCGAGAAGGGTGGCAAGTCGCTCGTTTCCATATCTCACCTCGGTACTGATATGTGCGGCCATCCTGGCATTGTTCATGGTGGACTGGTTGCTACCATGCTCGACGAGGGCCTGGCCCGGTGCTGTTTTGGTGCGCTTCCACACAACATTGGCGTTACAGCCAAGCTCGAGATCAACTACAGGAAACCGGTACACGCAGGTACGTATGTCGTGCTGCGGGCGCGGACAATCAGAGTCGAAGGACGCAAGGCGTGGGTTGAGGGCCAGCTGGAAACGTTGGCAGCGAACGGAGAGGAGCCCGTAGTTCTGGCGCACGCTTCTGCGCTGTTCGTTTCTCCTAGGTTTGCATCGGTTAGTGACTACCTCCATCCAACACTACATGGCCATAAACACTGACACTAGCGACAGGTTATGGCGAAGCTTAACCCGACCTCTTGAGAATCCGATTTTCCGCGACTGACGTCTGCGAGTTGAGAGTGGGCAATCCATGAAGACTGTGCTTACGACGGAAGGCACGAGCAGAGCATTAGTTAAGATCCTTCAAGCAATTGAACAATAAAAGAGGGGTGCGCAGGCCGGAATGCTGGTCGATATGTTCGAGGGGACGACCAACTTGCGAGAGACGCCATTAACACGATCGGGACCAAAGAGGATCAACACAATAAGATTTGGCCGTCTTGATCATGTAGATATAAGAATTTGTATAGATGGGCTTGTATGGCAAGCGGTTGCTTCGCGCATAGCGCCTTACTCTTAGGAGTGAAGCAGTTTTTAGTCGATCAGAGGTTAGTTATCCACGATGACACTGTGAAGGTCAATATCATGACCGTGCTGACGAGAAAGAGATATTGAGAACAATTCTTAAAAGCGATCTGATGCATCAACGGTTTGGCGAGGTTGAAGGAGCTAGCATGGTTGCAAAAAGGGACCCGTGGGCTTGAAGACCTGAGAAGGCTAAACACCTCGGCTTCTGCACGGGCTTCGACACCGACGAGGAGGCGGCACGGCACCTAGAGACGGAGCGGGAGTCAGTCGGTACTGGAATTGGCCAGAATGCTTCTGCCCAAGGTACCTACCTACCTACACAAGGTATTACATCAAAGCAAGTATTGCTGTAGGTAATGAATGCGCTGTTATGTGGAGGACCAGCCAAGCGATGATCCACCTTCTAGCCGGTCTGACGCCATCACTCGGCTCTGGTCTCTACTCCGATCCTCCACTCGCTTGTTGCCTTGGAAGCAGTAGAGGCCGATGCCGGTGCGCTCCACGTACTTTTTCAAAGACCGCCTATGACATTCATTCTCAGGCAAACTCCTCAGCGGGGAATGGGACGAGTGGCAATATGGCCCCGTAGTATTGCGGACGAGAGCTTGGACGAGGCATGTAGATGCTGCAACGCTTCTTCCCACTTGCGCAACACACCAGTCCGCGCTGCGCTGTGCTGCAAGGTATCCTCGGATGTACTGACTTCGGGGTCGCTTTTTTTTGCTTTACTAATGTGCTAGCCCAGAGGAGCAAGGTCACTACTCGGTCCATCAATCTGTGTGTCGTGCCGCACCTTTCCACATAGAAAGACTGCAAATATGTATAGCTAGCTGATGTGCCGTCCTTTCCCACACTCGTTTCTCCTCCTATCAACATCCCACCTACCACATTTTGGAATTGCCTACGACCGAATACCTAAGATACCGCAATGGCTACGTGAGTACACGACATGCAAACTCCAGCATGCGCTAGATTTGACTCGACTTTCGTCTACCTATGATGTTTACTACCCTTATTTTTCCACAACCCCGCAGTCACTCAAATCGTCTACTTTCGATGCGTCCGCTACCCCGCCATGCTACCACCATCTCTCGTCGCTGTTGATGGACAACTTGTGCTTGACTAACGCATGTCTTTCAATTCGGCAGTAATATCACATGGCACCCCTCTCTCTCGCGCCATGAGCGCAACCAGCTTCGCGGCCAACGTGGCTTTACCATGTGGCTGACCGGCCTCTCCGCCTCGGGCAAGTCTACCGTTGCCACCGCTCTGGAGCAGCATCTGCTGCACCTGGGAGTTGCTGCCTACCGTTTGGATGGCGACAATGTCCGCTTCGGACTCAACAAGGACCTCGGGTTCTCTGAGAAGGACCGCAACGAAAACATCAGGCGCATCGCAGAGGTAAGTCCTGCGCCTATTCCTGCCTTGCCTCTGAGGCTGAGGATGGTCGTTTTGAGACATCCGTCTAACGGGCATGTGACAATTTTGTGCAGGTCGCCAAGCTGTTTGCCGATTCTTCAACGGTTGCCATCACCTCCTTTATCTCCCCTTACCGCGCCGACCGCCAAGTAGCGCGCGAGCTGCACGTCCAGGCCGGCCAGAATAACGACGATGCGATCCCCTTCATCGAGATATTCGTTGACGTGCCTCTCGAGGTCGCCGAGCAACGCGACCCGAAGGGTCTTTACAAAAAGGCAAGAGCCGGAGAGATAAAGGACTTCACCGGGATTTCTGCCCCCTACGAGGAGCCTCTGGACCCGGAGATCGTTATCAGGACCGACAAATCCACTGTTGAGGAGTGCGTGGCACAGATTGTCGATTGGTTGTTCGAGGAGGGTCTCATTTCCACAAGCAAAACCACCTAATATATACCCAAAGTGTTTCATTTGCCTCCCATCCCTCATACGCCCATGATTAGAAACTGTTGAAGTAGCGACGTCCAGAGCCCTTCTATTCATGGTTCCATTGTTCTCCTAAATCCATCCGCTGGATTCACAGTACATACATACAGGTCTGAGGGGACGGGCCACTTGTGTCCTGAGTCTCACCACGAGGTTCTCTGCTTAGGGAAAGTCGAATTCGTAGTACACATAGGCTGTGTACTCATGGCCCTCACCTCCGCCCAAGCCAGCCGCTGCCATCTCGGAAGACAACGTTGCGTCATCCTTGGTGATCTTACCGCGCTTGTCTCTCCCAAAGGCGTTACCTCCCAGATACGAGTAATTGGAGTCGAGTGCAGTTTTGACTTTCTTCGACAGCTTCGAATTGGTCTTAAACAGGTGAAGTTAGCACAGCGAGCAACATAAGTACCGCGTGAATTCTTGGCTGCTTGGGGGGGAAGGGGAGGCAAACCTTGACAAGGACACTAACGTAGTCGAGCGGAAGTCCATAGCGAAGGACTGCTTCGACGAACACGCGTAGTGCAAGCACGTGCAACCAAATCATGACACTCTCACTCCAGCCAGTCCGGCCAATTCTCAATGCTTCTCCCCATATCTTCTTCTCTTCGCGAGCCACCCGATCGAGCTCGCGCTGTTCCTCTTCTTTGCCGCCCTCGACGTACTTGTACTGACGCGGTGTCCACTTTTGCTCACGACACTTTTGTAGGAATTCGGCACTGTGTTTTTTGAAGGCTGTGACGGCGAACAAGGTAAACTCTTCGTCTGAGGCAACTTGCACGGCGGAGCGGGGAACGACCATCGGTGCCAATGTCTCATAGCTTCTCAAGAAATCCTTCTTCGCGTTGTTCGGCACAACGATTAGATGCGTCTCGAGGTATTCAGAATCCTGGATGAGCAGTGCTGGATCAACAACAGGGGTAAGGGATTTGGTCGCGAGGTTGCCACTACCGTGGAATTGTCAGTAAATGGAATGTCGGAATGGGTTCCAAGAAGTGCATACGTTTGCTTGCGCTGCAGCGTTGTGAAGTTTGTCTTAACTGAGTTATACTGATTGAACTTGCTCTTGACGTCGTTGTCGGTGGTAATTAGTTCCTGATGTCTGGTCAGCTTCCTAGTCTGACATGTTGGTAGCATTGCACCTTGGCCAGGTTCACTTGTACGGTTGGACGCAGGAGAGAGGGACAGAGGCAGCAGCGAAGGAAATTTGCCATTCCCTGACGTGAGCGATGTTCACATACCTTTTGTAAAGTATCCACGAGTTCACTGAGAGACTTGTCGGCGCGGTATCGGACTCTGTTCCAGGAGAAAGAGCTAACGTATTGATCGGTTGGCTCTGGGAAGACAGACAACTTTAGCGACTGACTATTGCAGATGGTGCGGTAGGGACGTTAGGGAAGTTAAGCATATCTCACTGTCATTGACCATCTTCTGCTGGGAGATCTTGTCCTCGTCGCCGTCGAGTATGGATTTCAAGGAGTCAGCAACCTTAGCAACAACGGCTCCACAGGTGGATTCCAGCTTGGCTAGGTCATCGGCTTGTTGGACCAAGGCATCCAGAGTGCCGATTTTGAAGTTGGGGATGTTGAAAGGACGGACATTGCCGTTCTCGGGCGTGATGGTGGCGCTCAGGGAGGCAATGGCCTCTTCCTTGTCGCTGGAGTCGAAGATGCCAAGCGGCAGAGAGACAAGAGCGTATTTGGTAGACATATTCTTGAATCGGACGAGGGTTATTTGTCCATGCGTATCGGTGTATGAGGGCGTTGGAGGGGGATGGTTCTGGGTGCGATGACCAAGTAGCACGAAGCTATGAGGTGTCGAGGAGAGCTAAGGTAAGTGTGTGTCTGACGCAAGACAGAGCGCAGACTAGGTAGGTAGGTGGCTGGGTCAGCAGAAGCTGGGTTGGGCGCTCCAAACAAAGGAATGGGACTGACCTCGGAGTCGATATTGTAGGAAGTGCCGCAGTAAGCAGTGAGAATTGCCAATTCCAGCGGCAGAATAGTATACCAGGGGGGCAGGCTTTGGGTTAATCGAGGACGGGACGCAGTAGAAGCAGACGCAGGTGGAAGACGTTCGGTTCGGTCTTGAGCTAGAGCCAAGGTGGTGGTGGTGGTGGTGGTGGTGGTGGTGGTGGTGGTGGTCCTAGTGGTGCGGGTTAGGTAACGGTACCTTCACCTCCCACCCTTCGACGGGCGTATGCCATGTACTGTGACACGGTGGGTCGTCTCCCGTTAGGTACCTCTTCTTCTCTTTGCCGAGGATTGGGCGATTCGGCACTGCCCGCCTTTGGCCATTAACGGCGCTTCTGTATGTGCTTTGCTTCCCAATATTTGTAGTAGCTAGCCATCAGCTAGTTCTTCCATACCGTACCAGCTAGCTACCTCCTCTCGTTGTCGCCCCTCCTCTTTGTCTTCCTTGCCTTGACTCCTCCACTCTATCTTCTGTACTATTCTCAACCTTTTCACGTTGTGCTTCGTCACCTCCTCGATAACTTCATCCTGACTGTCCACACCTCTAATACCACCTCCGTAGCGAAGGGGTCCCGGTCCCCATAATAACGAACGTCCCGGCGTCTTTGGTCGCCTCTCGTTGCGAAACTTGGCGCACTGCCAGCTTTGCTCGCATCTGACTCGAACCCATCCACCCATTCCGAGACTGGCGACAGCATCTAATTTGCCACCCTCAACGCGTTCATCTCTCTTGTATTCTTCTGAGCCGATTGATGATGACGATGGCCTCAAGTTCTTGGACACATGTGAAGAGGAGCTAACTCGGTAAACGGTAAACCGCTCTACGGTATTTAGCCCCCTTAAAATACCAAATTGGGTTTTCGTGATGCCCTCCCCTAGTACCACGAGCCAGATATTCGATCCCTGCGCCAGACCGAACCCGAAGCCAAGCTGCAGTGACTTGCGGGGGCGTACAACGGGGGTCGTAACGGTATCTTAACTTCCGTTTGGGAATGAAGACTAGCAATACTCGACGCAACGATTGCACACAATAATGGCTACGATCGCAGGTGTGATGTCGCCCTTTGCCCTTTGACCCCTTAGGCGTAGCGTCCCAGCTAATCGCGAGCTCGGTAGTGTCGCTTCAACCATCAAAGCCTGCGGCGTCCACCTCCCTCGAGAATTCTGGCCCCGGTACTGGCACCGTCATTGTCACCCCGATTCAACCTTCCTCGCAAATCCTCGTGCCAGACTCTACAAAACAAAAAGGTTTGTAAGCTGAACCTACTTGTCCCATGCTGCCTGGTGGCTGGCTGCTCGGCGTGAGGTTCTGTAACAAGGTTTGCTAACCTTCAAGTCTCAGACGAAGCTCATGGGTTTGGTATCTTGCAGCACACAGGTCCACCTGCGCAAGATT
This sequence comes from Colletotrichum cereale, assembly GCA_034509685.1. Taxonomy (NCBI): domain Eukaryota; kingdom Fungi; phylum Ascomycota; class Sordariomycetes; order Glomerellales; family Glomerellaceae; genus Colletotrichum; species Colletotrichum cereale. The sequence goes on from JASUDE010000136.1 coordinate 22,789, forward strand.
ATGTTCCGGGTCTCTACAGAGATGGGCGCGTCCGCAATCCTGTCCCCAGCAAGCTGAAGGGCAAGACAGACGCTAGAAAAGGGAACTTCGGGGTCATGCATATAGACCTTCCCACCACCAACGAAACCCAGGAGCGTGTTGCAGCAGCGAAGCGCACAAGTGAGGGAACGCAGCTCGCGGCCAAACGAGCTCAAACAGACCGCTATGTTCCCTTTAAACGCAGCAAGTTTGTCTACCGACCCGAAGACCAATTAGCGCCCAGCCTGCAACAACCTGATGGAGCCCGGCAGAAGACCTCGCCGCTCACTGTGGCCGAAACTAAGGCCGAACAGGCTCGATTACTGACTTTATTGCGAAACTTGCAACCTGTTCTAGTCGTTGATCAGTTGTGTAAGGCATTGGCCTTCTTCGGCGAGGTATCCAGTGCGCAGTCTTCAGCCAATGGAGCCTTCCCAGACAGCGCAAAAGCGAACGGGCCTGGATCCCTCTTTGTGGGCTGGCTGGCTGAAATTTTCCCTGCCCTCAGTCAGGGGTCGATACCGAGTGCACAACACCCACCGCTGAAACGACCACGGGGCCGCCCCAAAGGAAGTAAGAATACGAAGGGAAAGAGAGATAAGCTCGCTAGAAAACGGTTTATTCCTGCTGCCCCCTTAGCAAATTCCACAGGAGACAACCTTGCTATCAGGGGTTCAGCCAGGGAGTTCGCCTTGGACGACAGTTGGGTTGACGTGGATGACATCGCAGACAACGAAGGAGAAATTCTGGAAGGACACTTCGAGCGAAGCTCCACGACTCCATCTCGCCACAATCAAGTCGTGGCTGGCCCAAATGCTTCCGACAGTGTGCTGGGCAGTTCCTCCGCCAGGGCAGCTCTCGTCACGTCAACTCTAAAGCGGCGAGGGAGACCCAAAGGTTCCAAAAATCGGCCAAAGCACAAGATTGCACCGAACGACGAGACCCAGAATGCCCAAGATGTGTCTAGCGCGGCAACTGGCTCCATTGCCTTGCCAAATGAAGTGGCAGACGATGCGAGATCCTCAGCCATATCCATACCTTCAAACGCACCTAATGATTCTGTTGAACCTGCGGCGGTCGGTGCCAAGAAACGGAAACCAGGACCAGGACGTCCTAAGGGTTCCAAAAATAGACCTAAAGAAACGGCACCTGCATCTGAGCACGATCCTCAATCGACACCGGCGTTAACAAACATCGACCACCACGAACAAGGGGTAGTTCTGATTGCAGCAAAGGGTGCTTCTCAGGCGTCATCAGCCATCACGATCCTTCCGCCTATGCACATCGAGTCGCACCAGCCACCGCAGCCGCCGCAGAATACCGTTGGGATCATACGCCCTCCTTTTGTGTCAGAACCTGCCAGGGAAGCTGTTACAGCCAAAGTGAACGAAGGAGGAAACTCCAAGGGCATTAAGCGGAAGCGGAAATCCGCCCTAGAAGAAAACAGATCCAATCCTGATGGTGCGCCTTCGACCGTTGCTCCAACCCGGACGCAAAGTCCGTCCACTGTTGTGGCTGTGACATCCCAGAGTGGCTCTTCGCCACAGCTGGCTCAATATCATGATTCCCTTCATCCGGGCAGTACGCGCACATGTCACCCGGCGAAGAGACAGAGAGATTCCGCGGAGCTTCAACAAGAACGCGCATTGAATGACCGCGTCGGACAGACCATCCGGCCCGAGTTGCATACGCTCCAACCAGATTCATCAGCGGTTCATTATGATGCCAATTCCGACAGGGTCAACGGTATCAGCTTGCATAGGTCTGAGCAGCAGTTGAGCATTCCTGCAAGTCGATCTATGCTTCAGCAAACCCCCCAACCCCAACAATCTGAGCCCGATCCGCCTCTGGGATTCAGCCACCATATAGGAACGCCAGGGAGTAGCCAACAGGTAGAAAGACCAAAAGTTATAAGCACATATACTATGAATATGTCAGGAAGAACTACGCAAGGCATACACAACCAGGTTCGGCCTACTCAGTCGCACCAGCAACAGCATCACAGTCAGCAGCAACAGCTCCATCAACCTCGCCAAACAAAGCCTCTGCAACAACTATCCCGTACGTACAACCAGCCCAATGCCAGCCAGCATTGTCATACCAACCCGAATACTGGCCAAATGACCTCGACAGCTGAACAAGATGGGAACCACTTTACCGCATCGACTAACGGAGGAGACTGCCACGGGCAGAAGAGAGTGCAACAGCCAGCGTCCAATGCGCAGATGGCTGTACCGGTGCTTACGCAAGAGGCCAATCGTCGTAGTCCCATGTCACGCTCCATGCAGCAGCACTCTCCTGCGTTCCAGACACGCCAGGCACATCAATCGCAGAGCTCGGGCCTGTCTTCTTTCCAGGACTATTCCGATTCATCATTTCTTGAGATGGCGGGACTCGACTCGGCCAGCCAAGCTAGCTTGAACATGAATTCGACGTCATACGGTATTGGCGATGGGAATTTGCAACGAGCATCGCCCAATATGAACTCATCCTATGGCTCAACTTCCAGTATGAGTCAGTCACCTTTCGATGGCAGGGTCACAGAGTCTGCGGTGAGGGAACGCATGTATCATGGCCTGAGACGCCAGTAACTAACGAGACGCTGCATTTATGACTGTATCTTTCAACACCCTGGACACCGTTTTCGTTGTATCACACGCGATGCAACAGGCTATATCTATCAAATACCGGGACGCAACTCGCTCTCCTTTTGAGTATACATTGATGTGACTGTATTATATTTTTCTTACATGTACTTATCTCTCGTGGATGCATTTATCTATGTCAACTGCGGAACCTTAATGATGGTTTGTTATGTGTCACCTTCCCACTGGGTGAGGAACCGCGTAAGATGAGCGATTCGAGGCGTTGGAGTAATGGTCTCTTTGTTCGAACCCAATGACTTGTTGCAATTGAGTTGACGAGGCATATATCGGCCAAATCCGGCGTGAATACATAGAAAAAAAGGAGAATAAAAAGGGGATATTGCTGCAGTATCATGTCGGCATCTCTATCCATGTTCGTACCCCTGTACATGCGAGTTCCGACAAAGGAGAGCATTGTGGTAGTTCCTCTTATCAAAAAAGAAGGCGCCCCTGCGCCTTTGTTCCAAATGCCAATTTCCCTGGCTGACCAAAACGCCCGTAAATGCCCAACTCGCCGTGCCATTGTCATGCGCCGCCGTCCATAGGGTCCTCATCGATCGCCTCAAGCGGAGGGCGAACAGACTCGGGGGTGCTGCGCCCATACCACCACTCATCCTCCTCGTCCATGCCGTCGTCGCGAATAAGCTCCAACATGACTTGTGCATTGCGTTTAATGTCGATAGTGCGCTCCACAATACCTCTCTCCAATATCAGAGCCTCGGCTGTTTTGAGCCAGATTTCCTGCAAACTGGGCAAGTCCGCAAGTATCTGACGGACATGCTCGCGCCCCAACGGCCCCATGGGCATACCGGCCGCCAGGCTAGTGTTGAAAACCAAGCTCGTATCGTAAGGGTCAGTGGGATCCTCAAGAGATGTTCTTGAACCGCGGCGTGTTGGAAACCCTTCCTGTTGTGTTGATTTGGACAATTCCTTGACAGATAGCGTCGACTTTTTACGCCCCAAACCCATGATGCCCCGTCGTTGTTTGCAGGTTGGTTCAGCCGAGTCCTTTGCAATGGAGCTATACCAGATATCAACCGCCCCCCTCCTGCTGTTGTATCCCTTGATCTCCCAGAGCCTCTCCACCTGTCGCAAACCACCAACACAGAGAATGGCAACATGTACGTCGTCCGGAGGCTTTTCTTTCAAGTAACCCCTCAGGGATCGTTCGACGCGACCAGCATATGATGGCGGACGCAACCTTCGGCAGAATGAAGAGATGACGAGCGGGAATACTTGGTGAACGCGCAAGAGCGTCTGGTCGTCGTACATGTTCATGATTTCCACCTCGATAGGATTTAATGTATATGGCTCGTGTAGCAAGCCGTGGCCGTTGTGGTCAAGGATATGTTGTAGGTGTAGCTTTCGGTAGGTCTCGAAGAAATGAAATACGGTAAACAATAGCGGAGTGAGGCGCCGACGCATGCGTTCCCGCTGCGGCGCGAATTCGAGACGTTGTGCTTCTGTCGTCCTCAGAAAAATCTCCTTCGTGATCCACTCGCACATGAGAAAGGAGAGTTTAGCCGCAACATGTAAGCGATGCCACAAACCGCATAAGTGATGAAAATTGGCGTTGGTAGGGTCATTGGATGGATATAAACGTAGGGCATATGCGGGGATGTGTCGCTCCAGGTGGTGTCGAACAATAGGGGCCTCGTTCAAAGTGACAATGGCATGCCATGCTTTCGAGACTCGGCGAAGGTTGAGCACATCGGTAAGCGGTAGTGAGGAGATGACCTGAATCTGAAGTTCGGTAGGTAGGGCAAGGAATGACTGGCCGAAGGATTGTCTATAGATGAATTAGGCTTCCTGTCAATGCCTCTGGCCGTGTCATGCGAATGGAACAAGAGGGAATAGGAGCAACGAACGTCTTTGGCCTGAGGAACCCTGCAGTATGTTCGTGTGGGTCGGTTTGTGTTGTAGATGATTTGGCGTGAAGAATCGAAACCTTGGATCGGAGACTAAACAGACGACTTTTCTCGGGGCGTTTCTGATCTGGCGGGCGAGAGGAATCGACTTCAGGTTCATTCGCCTTCGATGCACGAAGTGGGAGAATGAAGGAAGAAGGCTGAGCAGTGTGGGAGGGAAGCGGCGGCGTCGAAAAAAGTTGTGAAGGAGGTAGTGGAGGATCGCGTAGTTGATAGTGTTGCTGAGCATCACGGGTCGCGGGAGACTCGCTGAGTTGGCTAAGCTTACTGAAGTAGCGCTCGGAAGCGAACTCAGTTATGTGAGGCGGATCCATGTTCCTGCTATCGTGCTGGACGATGACGCAGCCTGAAGAACGGAGAAACGGGATCAAACGAGTGCAGCATATGGTCGTTGATAAATGCTGTCTAATCGCAACGAATTTGAGAGCAGGTGGGACTCGGAAAGTCGACGATGCCGAGCATTGGCAGCTCAAGCATGGCTAGACATTGGAGGCGGCTAGCGGCGGAGTCTGGAAAAGAAGGACGAAGTTCAAGTTGCCGTCTCTTCTGTACAGACTTTGTCCCGATTCAATCTGAAAGAGCGAGAGTTCCCCAGGCTGAGGTTACAAAGGGTGACGGACAGGGTGCCACGATCGAATGCCGGCGAGGCGGGGGCTAACAGGCGAAGGCCCAAAGCCCAAACGAAGAAAATGCCGTTTGATCAGTGTAGGCGATGGAGAGAGGGCGGCTGCGGGGTCGAGGCCGGACGATGTTGGTGTAGGGCTGTGGTCAGTAACGGTAACGTCTTGGGCGTGGTGTTTGAAGTTGGTTGGGATGGGAGAAGATGCGAGGAGGCAATCAGCCAGAGAGGAGAGCAGCAGCGCGCACTCGTCCCAGTCCAGTCCAGGGCCTTTGTGGTCCGTGTCGAATGGAAGAGGCTTGGGCGATGTTGATGAGTGTGGGTGGGGGGGCGGGCGAATCGCAGCTTTAGTGGGAATGACCATTTCCCAGGTGGTGACGGGAAGGTACAGGGTGGTTTCCCTTCCTTTTCCTCGGATACGGACAAGGTCGATAGTTGAATGGTGAGTTAGGTCAGGTGAGGTAAGGTGACAGGGCGGGTTGGCTGGCGGGCACTGAGGGAGAACAGACAAAACCAGCACTAGAGGAGACGCAGAGAGGGATCGGCCATCCGCTGGTTCTGGGTGGCCCGGCGGTATGTGCGGCGAATTAGTGGAGAGGTCCAAGTGAAGAAGGGCACTTGCTTGTTCAGGGAGGGGGTTGAGCGGCCGAATACTCATCCATACTGTGCTTAGCGGCTTCTGCTGTCTGTCTGTAAAGTCTCAAGAACAAGATTGCCGCACAACAAGTAATCAGGAACACTCCGGGTATAGTTGGTAAACGAGTTTGTATTGCGGGTACTGTGTAAACCCCCAAAAGCTCACGGTGCGATAGGCACTCAACGGTGGGAGCGAAGAAAAAGCGGCCGAGGAAAGCACCGCAAATGTGCCCGGACGGAGCTTTTCCACCACCCCACAATCCATCCGAATGTGAAGTACTTATCCAACTACCTACCTATTACCACGTACCTACTTTCCTTACCCTGATCAAATGCTTCCTCTCCAGTACCCCTCTGCGATAGGCAACACCTGCAGGTAAACTTACCGGTAGTCTCACGCCTCATGCCAGCCTTTTACCCGCCTTTACAGGGAGTTTGACGCGACCTCCTACAATCACAGCTCGGTTGCAACGATAACCATCACCATTGTATCCAAGCCATTTGGCGACCCTGGGTTCACCGAACTGAGCTTTTTCGGTTGTTTTGCGGGACTCAAACACGATGCGCTTATCTCTCACCTTAGGCAGCTTGATAGTCGCTCCTGTTGCCATTACAGCGGACGTGCCATGTTGGTGTTCAACATTAAGTGCAAGCTCAAGAATATATATAGGGGACTGAAGGGAGAGTTGGTCGCAGCTTGCATCGACAGATCAATTGCGTTGTAGGGCCTGTCAAGCCAGATGCAGCGTTGGGCTTATGTTCTGTGTACCAAACCTCCACATGATGACGTCCTAACGTTACGTTGGGTCGGTCTCCATTGCCAGGCGTTTAGCCTGGCCCGGCTCGTCCTTGGAATGGAGCCTCTCGAGTATTGAGCATCCGGGCCGGCTGTTGCGTGGTGGTCTCTGCCCCGTCGTTCGGCTGGTTGGTCGCCCTTTCTCTCGTTCTCTCCAATAAACCATCGTCGCAAGCAGTGCTATCATCAACCAATGGATCATGGCCACTCCAAGAGTGTGCCCGAGACAGTCAGATATGACCATCCATACTCGATCCAGTCACAATCTGCTGGGGAAAGAGAGAGAGCGAGACAAGTAATAGTCAAGAGCTTTTAAGATCATAATCAAAGTTTCGTGCAGATGAACGCCTCCCTGCCGATGGGAATAAATCTAACATCCAATTGGGAGCTCTCCTCTCCGGGGGCACGTGTTGCGCTCGGCGAATATTCAATCGAGCGAGCTGTGTGCTGCGTATGGTACGCCATCAAGTTGCTTCTGCTGCACGTTTCTGCAGCGCCGAACGAACCAGGTACAGGTGGTTGTGGCCGGCGCGTGTCCACCCTGGCCATGTGCGGGCGGTTTGAGATATGGGTCGACACCAAGCATCGGGACGCTAGCTGGTACTGTGTACCGCTCGTATCAGCATGGCTGGCTTCATACCTAGTATGCAAGGCAGTTACAGGCTCTGCATTTGTAGACGGTGTTTGGTCAAACGGTCACTCAGCCTCTGCGGGTTCTTATCAGGTCCGGTTCCTTGAAAGATGCGCATTCAAAAAGCAAGCCTTGATGGCCTCATACCGCTGGATGCGATGAATTATTTCTTTGAATGGGCTAACTTGGGGGACCACCTTGGCTACTGTACTTATCTCAGTACAAGGTGGCGGGTGTTTACACGCGTGGTACGTTATTTGAGTAGGTATTGTGCCTACCTAGTACATGGTACTGATACTAATTACTCGAGCGCTTTAGAAGGCCGTTCGGAATTGGAACGCTATAAGTTCGACCGAAGTGGCCGAAGTTGAAGCGACAAGACCGACACAAGCGGCTTAGTGCCGTGTCGGATGGATAAGTTGTGTGGCAGATAGCGGGGAAATGGAGACAATGGGTTGGTAGAGTGGCCTCGGTGGACACCGGGGAAGAACGTACCATGGAGACGCCTCCATAGGTACCGCCAACTACCCAGCCAGGTACAGCTTCTGTCCTGTACTCCGTATCGTGCCGCAAGATCTGCTGGTTGGCGTACTTAGCTGAGTGACCCTCGGACCTACCGCGGCCTTTCTCTGGCCTCCCTTCCCCTTGAGATATAACATTACCACCACCAGCACCACCACTATCACTGTCAATAACGAAGTAAATAATCCCATGTTGCTGCGTTTCCATCCTTGCGCCCTTTCGACCACACTAGCAGCGATGTTTCCAGCTGCTTCTGTACAGCGGTCAACTGCATTGCACGGGTCTCCAAGTGCTGGCGCCACTGCTGTCGGTGACAGGTGCTAGGACAGTCTACTCCACTTCACGGAGCACTTCTCTCGTGCCTTATCACGCCCATCATGGTCGGCCGAGATCCCCGGCGACTTATGGGTCCCGACTATACTTCGAGCTGTCCAGTAACGACTCCATTCCCTCCATATTAGTCTGCGTTACCTGGGCTAATGCCTGGGAGGGAGGGAGAGCACTTTACCGTTGTGTAAGTGAAGTTCAATGAGCCAATATCGACTCGCTCGTGGAAGCCCGTATTAACTTTGATTCAAGCAGAAGCTCAAATGTGTACTTCGTTTCAAGTGATACCTGCTTTCATATATTTCAGTCACGCATCCAGCAGGCATTATGACGCTGAAGGCAAGCCCTTCTTGCAACCTGATTGCTTTCCTCGGTAGTAACCCATAACCGCCATATTGAACTGTGCGTTACCTCACATGCTCCATCCGTTGTAAAGATGCTCATGTCGTTGCGCAGTGCAGCCCATATGGTGCTCTACGGCACAACAGGAACCCGCCCCCTGATGCTTACACGTGTTGGTAATTCTGTTGCGTCGTTCGTTGCTTGGGGTTTTCATAGACACGTTGGCAAATACATCCGTAATGTCACTTGCCTCAGCCACAGCTATGTGGCCGGCTTGTCATCTTCGTCTCCGCCTCCGCATCTCGCTCCCCGCCAAACTTGGCTGGCTGTCTCCTACTCCTGCTCCCACATTGGCCTCGCTCTCCTCATGTTACCATGCCGCTTCCACCACTATTGCCATCATATCTGTCTCAACTCGAACTTCACCACTCCCTGTTTCGCATCCCTCGCTGCAGCCAGCCGTTCTCGTAGTCTCGCCCCTTCCCTACCCTTGCTCGGCGCTGAACTGCTTTCTCTCTGTGAGGGGTTCATCATCCGTACTCATCTCCGAACCTGAACGGAGTCTCAGTTGACTTGCGTTGTCTTATGCATGAGTGTCTAGACTCTGCCGTTACTTCTGTACCTAAGTAGGCCGCAAACCCGTCTCGGCCCCGCACCGAGTTGTGCTTCCGCTCAGACTACTTTACACCGGGCCCCGTACCGAACCCTATCCGGCTGCAAACGAAGACATGGAGGCACCGGATATCCCTCGGCCCTCTTCGCCCCCCGACACGTTGGCAGCTGGTCCCGACCACATGGACGCCACACCTGTTATTGCCGCAGACGCCGCCCTCTTTGTACTCGCTCGCTTTGAGTTCGAGAAAGGCAAAGGCAATGAAGGCACCAAAATTCTCATGGTTGAATGGGATCCCTCGGCTTCTCCAACAGTTCCGTTGCCGTCGCCTGTGTCCCTGGCATCAACAACATCCAAGACCTGGGAAGTGTCTTGGGATGGGAAGACAAACTACCTTCCTGCTAGTGACAAGGTTACTGGAACAAACAAGCGCGTGTACTTTTTGCTCCCTCCTGGTGCCACCGTTCCGCCAGTCGTTACAATTTCTCACCCAGATGGCATCACACTCACGACCAAGCCATTGCCTGCCATTTTCCCACCCGGCTTGGCCACTGGCAGCCCGGATGCTGGGTTACGAGGCATCCTCCATACTATCTGGGCCAAAAAGAGGCTTTCGGGGCTTCAAGAAGAGATCGAAGTCGAGATGAAGGCCAACGTCGAAAGTGTCGGCCTAGAAATGGTGCTTCAAGAAAGACAATGGATAGCCCGTCACTTCGGTGTTGCCCCAAAGACTGAAGCTGTCGAGGACGCAACAATAGTCACATCTCGGACTCTACCTAGCCCGGTTTCTCCCAAATCGCCAGTTGCCAGCAGGCTCGGAGAGAGGCTCATAGGGTTGAAATTGGCTACGTCCGCCGCTGACTTGGTTGTTGGCTCGGCTGGTAAGGCACCCGTTGGTGGCTGCTTTGATCCTTCTTGTGTACTGACACCGATTCAATGTCTGCAGACAAGAGTACGCATGTGCGTACAATGTCCTTCTCTCCGGCGTCCAGTGACATGGCGGTCTCGTCCTTCTCGGATTTTGTGCGGCAGACGACGCTTGGTAACCCACCTGTAGGGGGTTCGGTTTCAATGGACACTGTTCTAAGCAACAGTGGTTTCCCCTCGAAGCAACAAGACGAAGACCAAGAGGAAGATCTCTTTGCGCTTCCCATGAGCCCCCGGAGCCCCGAAATGAAACGAAGTCCCTTCAGTCTTTCCTGAATGACTTTTCATCGTTCCCGGTTAGGTGCAAATTGCACATTTTCGCCCAACGCGCCTAGACGAAGGATAATGTGAGAGAAATGGAGTACGGCTTCACGTCCCTTTGTAACGCTTTCCTATGGGATATGGACGATGGATGGGCTATATCGACGAAACTAAATGTCATGAATAGTTCACGGTTTGGCCCATCTGTAGCATACTATGAAGCTTCAGCCTTCCCAATATTTATTGTTTTTGAGGATCCCCGTTGTAGACCGTGTAATTATGGATACCTTTGACTCTCCGAGGAAGCTCTTCCTAAGTGTTAGCCGATATAACCTTTCGAATAGTTCCATTCATCCCACAAGCATGGCCTGTTGGTCAGGGCATCTTCGGGTGGCAGCTTGTGTCGTCCTTTACATGAGACAACTTTCGCAGTAATTTCGGTGCGACTTATGCTGGAATCGCCCCCCTCTCCCAGGATGTTGTTCTACGTCGCTCCGCGCTCCCATCATGAAAGAAACCGGTTGATATTTGACTACGGCTGGTTGCTTTCACCTCCAGCCACCGACACGACCTTCGTCCCATCGTTCCTTGCGTTCCTGTCTAAGGTAGTACAGGACCTTGGCATCTCTGTACCTCTTAATCCAGTCCAGCGTCTCTCTCTCTGACGCATAGGCACCGTCCCCTTCCCCTTCAATGAAACTCTCCTCCAAGACATGACATACAGAAGCCTGTTCGTGGACACCTTGTCCCAATCGCTGATACATAGACGCCGGGGAGAAGGGCGCGAGCGCATGGTCCATGTCAGATTGTTTTTGCCGCCATTGGCGCTCCAGGGCATGTGTCGAGAGGAGCTGCGCCTGTGTTGTTGACCGCTGATGGGCTAACCGAGACTCGAGTTCAACTAGCCGTGAGGCAAGCTCGAGATTATCGGTCAAGGCCGATTGGAGGGCCTGATGTGAGGAGGAGAGAGAGGGGTGAATTGTACTCGGCGCGTGGGTGAGGGCGTTAAGAAGTTCTGGGCTTGTCGCTATGTCGGCAAGGTCTTGCTTTCTACAGCCGTAGTCAGTGACGAGGAAGGAGAGAGGAAATCGATGCGGGCTTGAAATGCTTACGACTTGTCTTGCAACATCCTCGGAAGCCACTGGTCGCCTGGATCTGGGACAGGCTCTGGTCGGGCGAATTCGAGACCAGTAGACTGATAGACCGGGTGAAGCCGACCCCCCCCAGCACCATTCGCATCAGGGCCAGCCCCGGCAGCCCCGGTGCTATGCCGGGGCGAGTTGGATGTAATCGGCGTGCCTATGCGACTAGTCTCATGGCTGCCCGGCTTCGGGGGGAGGACGGGCGGAGGAGCTGCATCCATGGCGCCAATAGAGAAGATGTGGGACGGGTCCGTCCTCGTGCAGATTACTCTAAATCAACAAATTTGAAGTCCTGGTCAGATGGTGGTCGCTCAGAAAGATTGAAGCTGGCCAGTCGCATCTACCCCTCCGGACAAAGCGACGTAAGGCGATCGGCAAGTCGGTAGTGCTATGACATCTAAGCACTTGGGAAATGGAGGGGGGGGGTGCATTTCCTCGATAAGATAAGACGGCAACACATACACAGTATATGCACACAAGGGCCTCATTGGACTAGAACAATCACGACGAGCCGTGGGTCGTACACTAGAAGGCCGTCTTCGATCTCTGGAAATATTTGCTTCATCACTTTATTAATTACCATTGAGTTTGCTGGTCCTGAACTCCCCATCCGAATGCTTCGCTCGTAAGCGACTAGGTTTTTCGTGCAGACGTATTGCGACTGTTGACCAAGGTCTCCCGCCTTCCCAAGCAACTTTCCCTATTTTCCCCTTTGTGCTTTGCTTGCTTGTCGTAAGCCACCGCACCTAATGCTTGACAGACCAGATATCTCGAGTCCATCCCATTTCGCGTAGCTTCTTGCTGCTCGAACCGGCCGCCTTCTTCTCACCCGAAGCAATCGCTAAAGCTTTGCTGCAGGCAGCAAAGCTTTCCACCAATTCCTTCATCCGGTTAGCCTTCATGAAGCATTCGGCAACGTCAGATTCCTTCTCGGCGACAGTGGCTGCTAGTTCCATGCATTCCAGAAAGTTGTCCCTTGTCAGGGTGGTGCCAGCGAAATGAAGGGTGCTGATGAAAGCAATAAGCGTCTCGGGAAGATACATGTCCCGTATCGCCTCCAGCTCTCCGTCTTCTATCAAAATACAGTTAGTGTATGCCCAAAGAAAAAGGCCTTGATAAACATTACCCTGACTCCGCAGCCAGTTCTTGAGCAGCGGCCGCACATGCTCTTTAGCAGATTTGACCTCGTTTCCGACCTTGGCCCAGAAGTCTCTCTTAACGGACGGGTCCCTAAATCATGGTCAGTGAGGTGAGGGCCACGGCTGAGGAAATCGTTCCAACCCACTCCTTTGAAAGCTCTGCTAGTGAGGCAATGGTCTCCATCGTATCCAAGGCCTTGACTAGACACTCAAGTTCACGGAAGGCTCGGGCCTCCGAAGCAACTTGACTCGGCGAAAGGCTCTTCGCACCCGCGGCCTCGATCTGGCCAGCCCAGAATTCTGCATCCTCGGGCCACCAATGGTCATTCTCGTCGTGCTCAGGGAGGTCAACCCTTTGCCGCATAATGGCGCTGAAAGACACTCGGTTGGCAAAGCTTCTGGCAGCGTTCAAACGCATGGTTCCTGTTCCCGCACAAGCTGGAGTCAGCGGACGAGCACTCGAAATATCAAAATCATGATGTGACGACTTACTAAGGAAGTACTTGTAGATATCCACGCCAACACAGAATACATGAGGCCAGGCCTCGTCAACAAGCAGGAGCCACTCCACCGAACGAATCAAACGCTCGTCGATAGAATCGATGGTATCTGGGTCTTCTCCAAAAAAGTCTGTCCTAATCGAACGACCGTATTTGAGACTTGGTGGCCCGTTCTCCAGAATCTGGAAAGCCTGCAACTTTGCGGCATCGACGTCTAAGCATCTGAGCAGGGATGCTGGTTGGTACTTGACAAACTCCAGTACATCCAATCCCGCCTTGCGGATGAGACTGAGCTGTACTAGACGGGCCTCATTGTCAGTGATTGGTAGCAGGTTCGTACTAAGCACTTGGAGGGCTCTCTGATCGAGAATCCTAGAGCAGTAAAGAGGTATCAGCTCTTCCAGGCCGGAAAGACGTAACAAGCTAATGTAAAGCGTGATCGTGTTCTCTTGTATTTCGCGGCGGTCGGACCTCCAGCTCACTGTTGCCGAGTTTGGCGGTGAGTCGACAAGCTTATCGAGTGTACCAAAGATGATGAGTGCATGGACGGCAAGTCGTAGACGGCCAGGGTTCTCAAAGTCGGCAAACTTCTCCGGAATCACACTGACATCGTGGCAGGAATCATCGGGCATGAGTGCGGATGATTCCTTCGAGTTGGCCCTGAGTGTGATGGCTACACCCTGCTCGTAGAAGTGTTTTTCCAGCTCTTTCGAAATAATGGCGGCTTGAAGTGTTTTGACGGGTTCCAAGGCTTCCTGGCTTGTGTGAGGGCTCGTTTCGAGGCTATGGACCAGGCGTTGCTCCAGCGTGCTGGGGTCGCCGTGGAATTGTACAGCGTCGAAAGCGGCGAAGGATGAGCGCAGAGATATTGATACCTCAGGGGGGCATTGGCCGAGAACAAATGTATCGAATTGTGTGCGAAGGAGAGCGTTGTAGTGCATGAACAAGAAATCATCCCAAGTCTTACACACTTTTTGTACGCTAGGAATGTCCCCTGACAGCACACCATAGACAGCCCTCTCGATGTCGTCGGTGCCGCCATGGCGTGCCGCTGCAAAGCATATGCGCCTCCATAGCGCAAGTGCTGATGGATCTTCCACCGAGTTTTCTTCGCCATGCTCTGTGGCGAGGGGCAATGCGGACATGGAAACGGCCCTCCAAACTTCTGTTCTTTCCAGGCACCAGTCTCTTATATCCTTCAAACTGCTACCCCTCCGAAGAAGCTGGAAGCAACCAACCCAGATAGCCCGCTCGAAGTATTCGTCCTGTGGCTCCAGCTTTCGGCCCTGTCTGGTCACAGAGTCTGGGTCTAATTCGGCGACAAGTGGCGCCTTGTCCGAATTGATAAGGGAGCGGGACACTTCGGGAAACTGAACGTCAAGCGGGCGTACGGATCCGATGACGCTCTTCTGCAGCTTAATGGCAGATCTTGTGTGTATCCAGCCATGCGCAATGATGTCTCCTCTGTCAGCGTTCTGCTGTAGATCTCGGACCAAGTCGTCGAGATCGGGTCCAGTTCTTGCGCTTTGTTGCAGCCATTCGAGAATGGTCTTTCTCTCTACAGCCAGCTGATCGTTTGCAAGGAACGCGCGCCAAATGTTGCCACTCTCTCTGCCCTGCTTTGTAACGCCCGGAGTCTGTTTGCCAGTCGCTTTTGGTGCGGGATATCTCAACGGGATAAGGCGACGGATGAGATCCCAGGTCTGTCTCTCTTGTTCCCATCCGCGGATTTCTTCTATACTTGTGGCAGACTCGGCGTCTTCGTCGTCGTCCAAGTCCATTTCGGTGTCACCAGCCGAGCCCTGCCGAACCTGTTTGCGCAAGTGCGCTAGGGTATCGTCCGCATATCCATGATACGCATCCACCAGGTCCAAAATTCTTGCATGTTTCTCTTCAACTGTGCCCTGAGGTGCGAGACAATCATCGAGAGCATTTGCGAACACCTCGATTTCGGGTCCAAGCGGTCCGTACATCTTCGTTCAGGGTACCGCCGATAGCCGCGTAAAGAGGGTGGAAACTGGCACTGAATTGTGCGGATTGACACGAGTAGTACCGGGGGTCGGATTATGAGGTTTGGTATGAGGTGGCCACTCGGCTTCGTCGGTCGAGGTGCGTTGAAGACCTGCGTAGGTAGGTACTATAAGATATCAATACAGGCCTGGAAAGAAGATGGCAAGCCAAAATCCATACCTTGTGCTTCAATTGAGGATTAGTGATAAGAGAGAACAGCCCTCGTGCGATTTTCCGTTGCAAGGTGGTATGGAAAGTCGTGTATGGACCAGGCCATGAATCTATGACTTGTATGAATTCGTAGAATCCGCTGCAGCACCGAAAAATTGGCAAAGCTGCAAAGCAAGCTCTGGAAACAAACACTTGATGTTTCTCGATCCTCGTTGACGATACGTCTCTCCCGTTTTATCGCTTCCGAAACTGGGAACAGTCGAGAGCGATACGGATTGCGCGATTCGGCAGAAGGTGCTGTAATTATTCTAGAGGTTAGACGGCCTCTGATCGCCCCTTCAGAAAAACAACATCCAGAGCTCGATGAGGCTCAGGCGCGAAAGTGAAGCGGATGGATCTCAATAAGGTCCGTGCACGCCGTGCACGGTAGTATCGCGTCCTTCAAGAAAGTACTGTGGTAGATTCTATTGACGCGGGCGGATGCGGTGCGTGGCACGAGTAGTAGTAGCTGTTGCCAAGGTGGCGAGCCCACCACTTTGCTGCACTGTCCAGTCTGTCATTCCGTACCCCTCCTGCAGCCCATCCTCCATACTGTCCGTTACCTGTTTACGCACAGTACAGCCCCGCTCGTAACTTCCTTTATCAAGCTGCATCAGTGGAAAATTTCTTTACTCTTTCTTCTTCTTTTTCTCTTCAATGTCAAGGCTTTTGTATTAGAGTCTCGGAACAGGCCACTCAATGGTTGTTCAGATTCTACGGGATCTCTTAGCGCGCTCAACGAATGCCTAGAATAATTCGCCCTCTTTCTAGAATGTTGCCAGATTTCTTCTCTACTCGGGTTGACGTATTTACATGGAAGAGTGGTACATATTTGCCCACATCCGATGATTGTTCCTTCACTGCTGCTGCGTCTCCCCGCGCAACCTTCTGAGCTTCAACTGCAGCAAGTCTGGCTTGGGACAGCTGACAGTTGTTGCGTCATTGCCTTTGAACCGGTAGAAAGCTTCACAGCACTCATATAAGGCCATGATTATCGGCTGGCATCTCTCTTCCTTGTAGCCGTTTCTGGTCAAGCAGTCTGTTCCGGGTTAGCTGCACCGATGCCGAAGTGCCTGAGCCGATGGGAAAGACTTAATGAAGCCCAAGCTGATGCCGACTGACCTTGGATGGCGCACTATCCGGCGCCGTGGGTTAATGGTTGGTGCAACCAACATTCAACTGGGATTATAATATACTTACAGCGCGAGGGTGGCATGGAGGGTTGGTTTTCATGTCCTCGTTTAACCCCTTCAAGTCTACGTCAGCAAAGCAAATGCGGAGTAGTTGTACTCTTATGCGTCGTCCATTGCGTGGAAGGGTTTGCAAACCATAATGTATCTAGCTTTGCCTCGTGTTGGGCTTCGTATATGCGTGTGACAGAAAGCCTACGATGATGTTCGCAAAACGTTGCAGCATCCCGGGGCTGGATCCTACACCCTAAATGGTTGTTGTATTCGGCGACTGCACCTCTGGACCGAGAAAGCAGCAGGAGGCAATAGGTAGATCGATGAGAGACAATGTCTTTGATGGGTAGAGGGGGACACTGTTAGGTTGAACACGGCGGTTCGTCTTGATCTGGCTCTAACGATGTAGGATGCAAGGTGCTAATTATAAGGTCCCGTCTGCCGAGACCGATGTTCCAAGCTATAGCTACCTACCTTCCTACTTACCCAGGTACCTAGTTAGGCAGGCACCCAATCAATGCTACGATTGCCTTGCCTTAGCTAAGCCTTCTAATAGCAGCCTTCCAGAATCATGCCCCACTAGATACTGTAGATCATCCAATCAGATCCCTCTTGTCCCACCTTCACCCATGGTCTTTTGTGCACCAGTCTCTGGACCTAGATGCGCTCTCCAGGCTCCCCACAATCTTTCTCGCCTTTCTCGTTCCCTCAAGCCCGTCTGTTAGGTAACACCTTGCCCAGTCGCTTCGTCAAATTAACATTTTCCTTCTTGCGATACCGCTTGTTTTCTCCGTTCGCACCAAACTCAAGCGTCTGCGCCCTTCCAGTTAAATCCGAACAAACCGTTAGGTTAACCGGACTTCAGCGTCTACCGCGTAAGGTACGTCAGACACCGCGCCGTCCTCTTGTCGCCCTCCATCTCCGTCTCTCAGCCTTCTCCTGTACCCCTCCAAAAGTCGCGCGACCAGCCTTGGCTGACTTGTTTGCGTTGCCGCACGTGGTAGTTGCACAATGTCTGGCGAACACGAGAATGGCAGCCCTTCTGCCGGTGGTCAAGACGCTGCGCCTGCAGTCGAGCACCTGAACATTAAGGTTACCGACAACAACAATGAGGTCTTCTTCAAGATCAAGCGCTCTACCAAGCTCGACAAGCTCATGACAGCCTTTTGCGAGAGACAAGGAAAGGCTATGAACTCTGTCCGATTCCTCTTCGAGGGTCAGCGTGTGCAGCCTACAGACACCCCGGACACGGTAAGTAGTGGAGTAGCCCCTTCGATTATGTCGTCGCACGATGCTAATGCGGCCGTCCTCCTAGCTCGAGATGGCGGACGGAGATACTCTGGAGGTGCACCAGGAACAGGTTGGCGGTTCGTTCTAGTTGATGGATGATGGGAGGAAAGGTGTTACACGAAGAGATGTTTGAGCGATGGACTTCTTCTTGAGAAGGCTTTGGCCATCGCCAACGGCGTACATGGATGAATGGCTTCATGCAGAAGGCCATGCGTAGACAACCAATGATGATTATGACGTTCACCACATGCTTTCGTTTCCACACCCTCCGTTGGCCAGGACACAGTGCTTGAAATAGACGCCATACCCCTCTACCACCAGGTCGAAACAGATGCAAGATAGAAGCAAACCAATGGCAAACGCCCCGACGCTTCTCATAATCATTGATCCTCAAGTCCTGCTGTTCGTAATGTACAATTGGCCAATCTATTCGTTTCTCATTATGCCTTAAGTTCCATCATGCGGCATCCTGTGCACAGCACCATTGTCTTGTCTCCAACCTCCCTGGGAAAGACCTGGCCATCATCGAAGCCACCCTGGCAGGAAGCGCAACGGAAGCACTCTTCATGCCACTCACCTCCCAGTGCTCTGATATACTGGCCGATGACAGCAGTCTTGCATTTTTTGCACTTTGGTGCTCTTCTTTCCGTCCGCTTAGTTTGGCAATTGATGCACCACGCGTATCCGTCCTTCTCAATGTGTGTCATGCCCTTCTCGAATGGATCGCCGCACTCGGCGCAGAAGAAGTGTCCGTAGTGCCAGTGTTCACCCAGTGCGACGACGTGCTCGCCGAGGATGGGCGTTTTGCAGTGCTTGCATCTAGGAGCGTAGAGCTCGTGCCAGTCGAGATGACAGAAGAAACGCAGTCGCTCATCACCATCGTCGGCCATTGTCTTTCCAGGGTTATCTTCCAGCACTTCGCCGTTGGCTCTACGTCTGATTCTCTCCAGACGCTCTCTGCGATGAGCATCAGGCTCAGGGCTGATCTCTAAAGCCTCGAGTCCTGTGCCACAAGCATAGCAGCTGAAGCACTGAGGGTGGAAGCGTTCAGACAACCCGGCCAGAGAGACAAATCTGCCCTCAATGGGGAACCCGCACTCATGACAAAGGGTTGTCGAACGATTGCCAGACCCAGCAGCAGGCGACCAGTGCCGCTGGGGACGCTGGAAGGGTCGTGTTCTAGACGCCGTCATGGGGTCGGGCAGTGGCCGTGGTGCAGAGGCAGAAGAGTCGTCAGGAGTGACAATAACAGGTATGCCAGGGCCAGATCCAATTGCCTCGTCTGCCCCGCCGATACTTATGGACGGTACGGCCGGTACCCCACGTGGCCTGTCCGACGAGAGCTCCTCCGGCGCCACCATGATAGAAGGAATCTCCATCGGCTGGCTCCTTTGGCTCGAGGCGCCCGATGTGTTGTTGCCGGAACTTGATCCTGGCCTAGCATCAGTTCTCTCGTCAAGAGCCTTCCACTTCGAATCGAAGCTTACAATCGGCCGTCCGGGGCGATCGCTGACTGCCGTGGGTGTGGGCAGCTTCGCACTGCGGTCCTTGAGCTTCATGCTCGTGGCCCCGCGGATATCGTCACTGCGGATCTCCATGCCATTCTTCTTAGGCACCGTGTCATCCACCGCGGGCTTGGGCACAGAACTGTTGGTCGTGTATAGGGGGTTGCGCGACTGTGACGGTGGGTTTCGATGGATTTCAACATTGCATCTAGGTTTCCAAGGGGCCACACGATCTGCCGGGGGGGCGGCAGTAAAGCGAACTTGGCCTTGGGGATTCTTTGGTTTGTCCACAAGCGGCAAGTTCGATGCCGATTCCGACTGCAATTTGAACTTGTCTTCGCGTATGTTGCCTTCCGGCTCCTCCCAAATCTGATCGCCTGAAAATGGTCTCTCGACTTCGCCACTGATGTTCCGCTTCATGCTGCTGCGGCGACGGCGAGAGGACAGAGGTTTGGGGAGAGGCCGGCCAGAGCAAGAGGGCCCCGGCACTCCCGAATCCATCGACGGTCGCTCGGGGCTGCAGCTTTCCCCTCCGAAGCTGTCACGCGATAAAGCAAGGGAGGGCCGGCTTTGTCGAGAGTGTCTATCACTGTCGGTTGAGCTGCCAGAAACGGACCTTGAGGCATCTCTCGCTAGACCGGATGGAATCACTTCGTCGCCATACTTGCCGACACTGGCTGTACGAGCGTGAGCGTAGCTATTCTTCCTGAGATGAGGCTTGTACCGATAGGGGCCATGAGGGTCTGGGGGCCGGACTCCATTTTGATGCTGCCAAACAAGCTCAGAGGCTTCATCGAGTGCGGCACAATAGATGCGAGTCTCGTCGTCTGGCGTGCCGCCAGTGTTGGTCTTAGTATGGGCGTCATCTTTTTGGGAGCTGGACTCATCCGCTTTGACGCGCATATCGTCCATGGCTTGTCGAAGTGACACAGCCTCTTCCTTTTCCATCCATCGCTGGCCTCTCTCCATATAAGTTGCCGTGGGCACAACCTCGGAAGGTTTCAAAGGTGAAGTTGGGCGGTAAGGGTAGTAATCGCGGCCCTGAGTACTAGACATGGAGTAGCGGGACGAGAAGCTGGTGCTTGCAGAAAAAGGGGTTGGTCGTGATGGCGTATCGATAGTGCTTGGGGTGGACAGAGCAGGGCTTTCGTGTTGGGGAAGAGGCTCAGAGACGCTGTGCTCGTAGGAGGGGCGTTTGGATCTTGTGCTTGAGGAGGAGGAAGGGGGCTGAGGTCTGGCTCCGCCGGGACGAGCAACTCGACTTGTTCGGAGACTGGCGAGATAGGCGGCTAGAGAAGCAATGGGTTAGCAGACATAGAAAGAGTTGGGACGCGTCGCAAAACCGTGGCTCACCGAACTGCTCGTTGTTCATATAGCTCGGCGACGGTGGCGTGACTTTTCTTGTCTTATCGGTGCTCCTGCGATGCATGATGTGGGCGGTGTGCGGCAAGCACGAGGGGTGCCGAGCAGTGGGTATTGTGAATGCGGTGAATAGTGGCGGTGGGCGATGGACGACGGAAATAGTACGATGGAGAGGCGAAGAAAAAGCATGCGGTGAAGTATGGTGGTTAGATCTGTTTTTGCTATCAAGAATGTGAATGCAGGGCTATGACTATTGCCTTCAGAGGGAAATGCTTGGGTTCTATAGCGGTCGAAGGGAGGCGATTGATGGTGTTGAAGTTATACCTGGGCCATGTGTTAGGCGGTGGTTGGTTGTCGGGGCAACGATGACTGTCTGACTTTCCAATCCTTGTGGGTTTCACGAAACATCCCAAAGGCTTAAAGTTCAGTGTTGTACTCTGTAGTCTCTGTAGTTGGGTTGCAACTCTAGGGGGCTTTGTGCCGTCGTCCGGGGACCCATCCGGTACTTATTCAGTGCCCACGGCCCCTCGGAGACTCACAGCCTTTGGGCCTAGATCTCATGCGCTCGTACGGATACTGATTCCGAAAAGGTTCCTGGCAACTCCACAATGGCGGGCACCTCCAACAGTCAGCATCGCCGTGGCGGTGTCTCTCACTTTTGGGACTGCATCTTCATCTAGCTTCGGCCAGGACATATCAAAGCCCCCATTCATGCCGCAGAAAGAAGTTGACCTTCCTGGTCCCTGCGAATTACCGTATCTGCGCAGTGGCTCGGATAAAGATAGAATACTGCTATCTAAGGGCTGGTTCTTACAAAGCCCTTGTCCAAATCAATTGGTTCAGGTGTTTTTTAGCCATTGATTGTCCTCCAAGCTCCTGCTGAGTCGATATTTGAGCCTTTGTGAGGACGAGCAAGCCACAAATCGTTTTGTTTGCCGTTGACCGGGCCATCCAACGCTGCCGCGGGACCGCGTATTTCTTGTGCGTGGGATAAGCAGACCTGAGTCAATTGGCAACCCTACCCCATCTCTGATGAAAAACGTAATACCTGGCAACCGGGGCGCAGGATTCAAGTGAGTCACCCGTTGGCAAAACAAACATGCCTTCTGCCACGACATGCACATGTCTGTCAATACCGGACGGGGCGACGCTATTCTCTGCTGATATGCGGCTGTGTTGAAGTCGTAATGTTTTGGGGCCCGTTGTTTGGGTGCATGAAGCGCCATGCCCGCGCATAATATCATGTTTATTGACAATCTCCATGCATCCTAAGCAAGTCCACTGTCGACAGGCGCGTAAACAGTTCTGTGCCAATACTTCCAGGTATGTTGTGTTTTTGCAGCCCTACTCTTACAATCTTCAACCTGAGATATGATGCTGTACGCCCGTTTATAATCCAGACCCGTTTTCTCGGTTCTCCAATACACCACCTTGCGATGCTGACAAGACAACACCGTGTGGCCTAGCGGATTACCATCTAAGCTCGCCGGGTCGTGCATCCTTTTCCTTGCTTGAAGCTCCTCGGCCCTGTGTGGCAGTGTTGGTATCTGTTGTCGACGCTGGCCCATTATCAAAGCCAAGGTTTTTGAACTCATCCTTAGCCATGAGGTTCCTGCGATTTGACGTACCATCAATGAGAATTCCGTCAAAGGTTTACCAAGACGGTTGTTGCAATGTAGATGGTCTAGCTTACCTATCCATGCGGCATGCCAAATAGGATTTGGCCAAGTCGCGACATTCTGCGTCGTTCACACCCCTTACTTTCTTGATGCACTCAAGGTAGGTCGCTATGACATGCTTGCACTCGCCTGATCGACGGCGTTAGTAGATGGACAGCCAACTTGGGCACAGTAATGATTCCAACAAACCGTCATGATCAAGTGGGAAGCTGCCACGTTGAGGGCTGGACAAGAGGCACAAGTTAGCTTGGGGCGTCAGTCGACGCAGGTATGGCCAGTGAGGATTGGGCTCGCTGCGTACGGAATCGGCTTGGCGTTGGCCTGTCGAGCACCGGGTCCGCCCAGTTGACTCATGATATCTGTTGATGAGAGGCTGGCAGATCTCTTGAGGGTGGCCGCCCAGAGATCACAGCTAGAATGGTGGTGTTGTACCGAATTGGCGGGCAAGACTGGAGTTCGCCTGAGTGGGACGCACCCTCTATCATCCGTATGCTAACGAGCCGAGAACTGAGGTTTCGGTGGAGCTCCGGCGAAAGCTAGGCTCCCTGTACAGGCCACTATTGGTTGGTTTGGACGCGGCGGTTTTGGTGAGTTCGAACGGGAAATAGTGCCTGGCGTTAAGCACTGGTTGGCGAGAAGTCGGATTGCTTGGCGAAAATTAGTGGCACAGACGATGGATGCCTGAACGCCCCGATGGCAAGGAATGGAACAAGACAACATATTCGGATAGTCTTCCGGATTTCATGAAGAGCCAGGTATTATGCTCTCTATCGTGGGAATTGAACAAACCCAAATGCATCTTCCTTCCTTCTGTCTTCAACACATCGATGTGAGTTGACGTCACACTGTGAGTTACCTCACGTTTGTGACCTGGTATGATGGAGTTAATTGGTTGATCTGAGTGTAATATTCGGAGGCCAACACGAGGTGTACAATGAAGGACGGCTATTTCCGGCAACCACGACACCCAAAGGTGACGGTCGCTTTTCCCTCGTACTCGTAAACCATGAACGAAAAATGACGGGTTGACCTGAAGAGGCCTCAGGATTCCCCGAAAGCGGGCTAGACGAGAGCTGTAAAGGCAGTATGGGGCTTGTTCTATTTTTCCCTGCTCAGAGGCTCCGTTGCGGCACAGTACCTACAGCATTACACCTAGGTACAACCTACAGTACTAGGTATCCCCACTAATTTCTGTCTTAGGCACGCGCCATCAGTTTACTACAGCCTCGCAGCATTATATTTTCTGGTGTTGTGATGAGGTAATGCTGGCTGTTAGTATCAGCTGCTGATTGGATCGTTTTCTTTTGACCTAGTACTGTACCCAGAGCTCTGCACAGGCGACCTGGTGGATCGCGCATGAATTCTTGAAATTGGACGACACGCGCGACGGCATCGACTTTAACAAACCGATTCGATCATCCACTCTCAGTCCATCCCGTCCCAAGGGGTCTCGCCACGTCTTCGTGCTTCGTGCGTCCTTCATCGATTGCACTTCTTGATCTTGAAGGCATCTGAGCCACCCTCTCTGGACCACGAGCCAACGCCTGCTCCCTTCGTGTGCTCTGCCTTGGTTTGCATTGCTTTGCGCTGCAGACTAGCTGCTCGGCTTAACCCTTCGCCTCGAGAGCTTCCACTGTTCGCCTCTCAAAACCCTCGGCATCCCCTCGTCAACAAACAGGCCTACCCGAGTGTGCTGCCTCAGCTTCTACGAACAAACCCGGTCACGTCTTCTTGACCGTCTGGCGTATACTCTTTTGAGTTTGGCCCATCACCATGGCGTCCTTGGGAGACGATCTTCTCGGCACTGTCAACAAGCTTCAAGACCTGGTCTTTAACACCATCGGCAGCGACTCGCTCGATCTTCCTCAGATTGTATGTCGTCTCATCATGGAAGCACGGGCTACCTAAAAGTCTATCGACTGACATCTTGATAGGTTGTTGTCGGTTCGCAGTCGGCCGGAAAATCCTCCGTTCTCGAAAACATTGTCGGCCGTGATTTTCTACCCCGCGGAAGTGGTATCGTGACTAGACGGCCCCTGATCCTGCAACTGATCAATGTGCCTGAAGATGAGGATGCTTCCGACCCTCTGTCAGATCCCTACCGGTCTCCCGATATTGCCAGACGTTCCGAATGGGCCGAGTTCCATCATATTCCGAACCGTCGCTTCAATGACTTCTCCGACGTGAAGCGCGAGATCGAGAACGAGACGTCGCGTGTGGCGGGCAATAACAAGGGCATCAACAGACAACCCATCAACCTTAAGATCTACTCGCCGCATGTTCTCAACTTAACTCTCGTCGACCTTCCTGGACTTACAAAGGTACGTTCTAACTTTTCTGGCTTTCAGTCCAACGCGCAACCCGTACTCCGACTCTAACGCCTATCCAAAGGTTCCCATTGGCGATCAGCCAACCGATATCGAGAAGCAAACCCGTAACCTTATCTCTGAGTACATTGCCAAGCCCAACAGCATTGTTCTTGCCGTCTCACCTGCCAACGTCGATATCGTGAATTCGGAAGCTCTGAAGCTTGCCCGACATGTCGATCCCCTAGGAAGGAGGACGATTGGTGTGCTGACCAAGGTGGACCTCATGGATCACGGCACAAACGCACTGGATATCCTGTCTGGTCGTGTCTACCCGTTGAAACTGGGCTTCATCGGCGTCGTCAATCGCTCCCAGCAAGACATCCAGGGTAGCAAGCCCATGGAGGAAGCCCTCAAGGCCGAGGCGGAGTTCTTCAAGCACCATCCAGCATATCGCAACATCTCTAGCAGATGCGGCACACACTTCCTGGCCAAGACTCTGAACACGACCCTCATGGCTCATATCCGTGAGCGCATGCCCGACATTAAGGCGCGCCTCAACACTCTCATGGGACAGACTCAACAAGAGCTGGCAAGCTATGGTGATATGCATTTCAGCGGTAAAGAGCACCGTGGGTCCCTCATCCTGCAACAGATGACACGTTTTGCCACCTCCTTTATCTCTTCAATTGATGGTACCTCAACCGAGATATCTACCAAGGAATTGTGCGGTGGCGCTCGCATCTACTATATATTCAACTCGGTCTTTGGCAGCTCTCTTGAGTCCATTGATCCAACTTCCAACCTCTCGGCGCTTGATATTCGGACTGCCATCCGTAACTCGACCGGCCCCCGCCCCAGTTTGTTTGTGCCAGAAATGGCCTTCGACCTTCTCGTCAAGCCACAAATCAAGCTCCTTGAAGTTCCTAGTCAGCGATGTGTCGAGCTTGTCTATGAAGAACTCATCAAGATATGCCACACGTGTGGCTCCACCGAGCTGTCTCGTTTCCCAAGGTTGCAAGCGAAGCTGATCGAGGTTGTTTCTGATCTGTTGCGTGAGCGGCTGGGACCGACCTCCGGTTACGTCGAATCCTTGATTTCGATTCAGCGAGCGTACATCAACACCAATCATCCCAACTTTCTGGGTGCCGCAGCTGCAATGAGCCACGTTGTCAGCAACAAGCAAGAGAGAGAGCGAAAGCGTCTCATTCAAGAAGAGCGAGAAAAACGGGAGAGAAGACGCCTCAAGGAGCTTGGTACCAATGGCACGGAGGGACCCGAGGAGGATGAGACGGAGTCGGTAGCCGCCGAAAAGACCGACTCTAATGCTTTGAGAAAGCAGGCAAGCAAGGGAGCGCGTAGTCTGTCGCCTGGTGTACGTGAAAACGGGAACACCGGCCTAAACGCGGCGCTCAACGGCGCACGATCAGCTTCTCCGTCCAGATTCAACGACAAGGGCCTGGGCGGTGCGCGCGACTCCTTCCTAACTTACTTCTTTGGTAAAGACGGTGCATCTCCCATCGGTGCCTCTCCTTCACCCAATTCCTCCATTGCACGACACGTCAGCCAAAGCTCCGAGCCAATGTTTTCACAGAGCATTCGCCGTACCGAAGACAAAGTAGCATTGCGCACACCAGCACATTCCTCAACTCGCGAAGAGCTAGAATTCGGCAAGGCCTCGCAAACCGTCGATTATGGGTCTCTATTCGTAAGTTCTTTTCCCTGGCTAGTAAGTTGTTGCCACTGAAAGCTGATTTTGTTAGCAGGGTACGGCCAGCGGCGAACCAGCCATGACAGAGCGGGAAGCCATGGAGACGGAGCTCATCCGGGCACTCATCTCTTCCTACTTCAATATCGTGCGTGAGTCTATTGCGGACCAAGTCCCTAAGGCTGTAATGCATCTGTTAGTGAACCACTGCAAGGATGTCGTCCAGAACCGACTTGTCAGCGAGCTATACAAGGAGGCACTCTTTGAAGAGCTCTTGTACGAAGATGATGGCGTTAAAAAGGAGCGCGAGAAGTGCGAAAAGCTACTTCAAACATACAGGGAGGCGGCCAAGATCATCGGTGAAGTGTTATAGATACGTGTTGGAAAAGAAGAAACAAACCCTTGCGGAACCAGCACGTCTTGATTACAATGACTACATCTCCCTCCCTGTCACACACACATACACTCTTGTTAGTTTCAAGTACTCGCCAGGTGGTCGAGGCCAGGTCTAGATTGGGTAGGCATTGCAACGGAACAAGGCTTAGGAATGTCTCGAGGGCCGAGGGCACCAGGGCCAGTGTTTCGTTCTGCTATCCAGGGTTGTTGAGTGGCTTCCCTACTGTACTTCATAGTCGAATATGTGTAATACAAGAACCTCAATATTAAATTTTGACTTTTTACGTGTTAGTCCGGCACCAGAACGCATCGTATCATCGTCTTTGATATATTGTCTCGCCTGTGTTTCATTTTGCTTGACAATTGAAGTCGTATTACTCGTCATTCATTCGAATGAAAAGTAGTATACATGGTTTTTTTGGCTACATTGTTTGAGTAGCAATAAGGCCTGCACTTCCCCTCCCATGGGAATTTGATGACCACATCTTGACTATCCACATCTGATTTGTTTTCCTTCTACTTGCAAGCTCAACGTCAATAACCGGAGTCCCTTGCAGCACTGGGACTCGGCACAGGAGCTGGGTTTCTTGGGTCGTACTCTTCATAGCACGACGGATCGTTCATGGTTTTGGGCGGCATGGCTGACGCCTCGAGTACCCGTAAAGACGCTGGCTGTGTACCCGGGCTACCCTCTCGTACTGCTGCTGATACGTATATATCACCGTAGGTTGGGGGGTATGTTCCCTGGCCTAGACGCCTATAATGGTTGTCTTCATACATTGTGCGCGGTGGCTCGTGTCCACGCAGTATTGGGCGCCGGATGACATACTCACCCTCAGCATCCCTCGTGTGCACGATCTCGTATGCCTCTTCGTACTGTATCGGTGAGGTACGCATGTCGTCGGCGTATGGATGTGTTACTCCTCGTCGGCCTCCTAGAAATTGATCTGCTAGGGGCCCTTGTATGTATGCCACTTCGTAGGAGTCGCTGCCAGGGCGGTGGGTTCTGTAAGGGTCTTGAGGTTGTCGGCGAGGGTTCTCTTGCCAAGAAGCATCCATAACTTCCATGTGCTCTGGGTGATAAGTGCGATAGGTGGGCTGGTGAAACTTGTGCGCGACATTCCTTCGTACTGCAACATTAGAATCAAGAACCATCAACTCGTTCTTGTGCTTTTGTGTATAAAAGTAGTGATCCTGAGCAAGGTGTGACTCTAGAGCAGCAGTCAGATTCAAGTCGTCGGCCTCCTCTGGTGGTGGTTCTGTAGAGATTGGTTCTAAAGCACTTGCAGAACGAGGAACTCGTGTTCCCCTTTCCGCTGGGCCGAATTGTGTGTCTTGCGGTATCAGTCGGGTCCGTTCAAGTGCCGGGCGGGTCCTCGCCGATTCTGTTCTCCTAGATGCGGGAAACACCCGCTCATCCTCTTTGCGGAACCTGTCGTTGTGTTCAGGCCTCGATTCAGCTAAGGAGGGGACAGGAGCTCGAGATTGCTCGTGCGTAAGACGGCGACCTTCTTTGGCGAGATGCGGTAGATATAAGCCACGAGGTGTTGTGCGCTGACTAGCTATGTCGATAGCCCCGTGGTAACCCCCATCGTAGTACACGTCGTCATACGGTTGGTCGTAAGTTGGTGGATGACCGTTCCAGGCGCTAGACTGGTACAACCCAGCGGAAGGCAGGTCGCGCTGCAAACTCGAACCGCGTGCTTGATGGGACTCAGTGAAGGGCTCATGAGGAGCTGCTGCTGCCCAGCCCTCACACTCAAAATGCAGTTGTTGTCTCTGAATGTCATGTCTTCTCGTCACATTGCATGATTTCTGGGTGGGCGAAAGGCCTGTCCAATGTGAGAGTTCATTACGATGACTGGCAGACTGAGAAGTCCGAGAGTGTCCATCATTCTCGGCAGATTGATGTGGAGCACCCTGCTTTATGTCACATCGTAATGGCCATGCCCCGGGCGGCCGGCAAGAAGATTTGCTTCGCTTTTTGAAAACCCAGGGCACTGCTTCGTTGACGAGGTTGAACTTTTGCCCCTTGTTGCCAAGAATCGCCCTCAAATCTGGCATCTCGAACACCTCTGGGAGTAAAACCATGTCCTGTGTCCAGTCCGTGCTTGGTTGACTTCTATAATCCACTTCGGGTATTCCGAGATGACGGTTCTCGAAGTGATTCACAAGCTGCGGTAGTGAAAAGGTCTTACGGTCTGGATTCACAGGTGGGCCCAGGCCCAACGTACAGGACCTGCACATCAATCCATTGATATTGCGTACAGGACGCATTTCTTTGTTGTTTGACAGCCCATCGTTGAACATTCGTAAAGACAGGGCCTGGGAGAACTTTGAACGAAAGCGCTTCACTACGTGGTAGATAGTGACATAAACCCTCAAGGCTCCAGGCAAGTTCCTGACGCCGGAAAGCGCAAGCCAAAGATCTCGCGCGCTTCGGGCAAGATCTTCCATTTGCAAGTGATAGGAAGGCAACAACGGTATGCCCTGGGCCGCAACATACGGCGGTTGATGGATGCCCTGCATTAAAGCAGCGCGGTGTGAGTTGTCAGGATAAGGCGGTCCAGTAATGATGGGAGAATATTCTGGAGGAAGAGGGGGGGCAGGATATGTTCCGAAGGTTGTAGGCGCCGTTGCGTACGCCTGGGGGATGTCGTTGGTCCTATAGCCGAACACGGGATAAGGGGCAGGAGGAACAATACTGTCCATATGATGAGGCAGCGGCGGAAGGCAAGGGTCAACACGCTGAGGGGGACAAACAGGAGGTGTTGCGTGACTAGGGAGAAAGTGGTAAGAAGGCGTAGGAGGCATGTTCCTACCGAGGTGGAGGGCGTTGTGGGCGCTTTGCGTGGGACGTCCTGGCACCACATGGGTCTGCGGGACCTGTGATGTGTTTTGCTGAGAGTGTTTTGGTCGAGCATTGGGCTTGAATGGTGATTGCTCCGGCCATTCGGCCCTCCAGTAGACAACCACATTGCCGAGGCTGAGTGCTTTGGTATGTTTCGCAGCATAGTGCTGAATCACCCCCTCGAAACCGTAGAACCTATTACTGTCACACCCATTGCAGAGAAATAATTCTTTGCGATACGGCTCGGTGTGGTGTTTGATCTTCATATCAAAAACCCATTTCATATTTTCAAGTGTGAGTTTCTGAGTGAAAGGCCCCTCTGGCGGATCAACGGCTGGCGGCTGGTCGGCTGCGATCGCAGCTGCGGCGTCTTGCGCCACGTCGGCATAAAACCGCGCCCGCACTGAGAGGAGAACCTCTGCAGCGAATCGAGTGCTGTTTTCCTTGTTGACCTTGCGGCCTCTCCCCCAGCTGTTACGAATGATCTCGTCTGCATAATTCGACATCCGCGTACGGACTGGGCCTTGAATATCATCCCAATCTTTATCGGTGACTTCTTTCAGCACCCCATCCTTCGATTCGAGACTGGCGTTTGGTCCTTTCGATACTTTCGATAGGGTCGCGTTTTCCGTTCTCTCGGCGCTTGTTCGTTCTGCGAGTAGTTTGGGCAGCAGCATGCTCCACGCATTGTCATCCAAAGCTGTGGTGACTTGGACGGCGATTTGGAAGGAAGGCATGTGGACAAGAAGGTTGGGTGGTAAAGGGGGGCAAATTTGCATGGCTCGCCGCTCGATTTCAACACGCCGCAACGCCTTTAATGCCGCAGTCTCCACGCAACTCATCTCTGGGAGACCTTCATGTTCGTGGCTCCAGTCCGTATTTTCTGGTGATTGCAGCTGTTGTCCTGAGGGAAGCAATGTATTCGACTGCGATTGATCTTTGCGGCACTCTTGATCAGCGACGGTGGCTGAGAGCCTTGGGGAAGTTCGTATCGAAGCTGATAAATTTGGGTCTGTGACCTGCGCCGATTTGTTTGATTCGTAGCTTGACTGTGAATGTAGCGGCTGGTTCATGAGGGCCAGCCCGCCAGCAATAGTCCACATCTCCCATCGAGAGGCATCGCTCCTAAGCGCCTTACCTCGAGTATCGAGACCTTTCAGCCATTCCTCAACTGCCGCTGCTCCGAGATCCTGGGCTGCACTAAGTTCCTTCTTTGCAAACTCAATGCTCAAGACCGAGTACAATTTGGTAGGCTCCGTATTTTGGTGAACTGCAACGCTTGCCAGAGCGCTAGACGGCAAGACTTGAAGTTCGTTCGTAACGAAAACGTGTGCTAGTACAGGCATGAGCGAAGAAGGTGTCGAAGAAGAAAGTAACAAGTCAATTTCCTGAAGACGTGGTCAGCGGAACAACATTTTCGGCAAAATTTCTCGATTTCAACCGACCTTTACGGAGTCTTTCAATAAACATGTACCGCAACAGGTGACGCCAAAGATGAATATAGCGGCCAAGCCATCAAGACCGGGCCCTAAGCGCCAGGGGTCCGGGGATTTATGTCGTTGCTTACTGGCTTTTGCAACTCCACAGCGCTGGCAGACGTTGGCACAACAGAGACGCCACATATCGAGTTCAGACTTGCCACTCAATGGGGCAGGCATCCTGGGCCAGTGCAATCTCCGCGACATCTGCCAGATTGTATCGGGCTCGAGTGGTTTGACGCAACGTGAATATCTCGAAGGAGAATCCGAATCTTTGAAACGAGATTGGGGGTCGAGGTATTTGTTGAATACCTTATTGACTTGCAACAGGACACCCAAACCTTTGGCGGAGACGAAAGTAAAGGCATGATGCCATATCTCCGAAGGGAGATGTGATTTGTCATAAGGTAAGTGAGACGATCTACTCTCTCCTGTTTCCAGCTTCGACCTTTTGGATTTGCCTTTGTCGTATTCAGTGCCTTTGATGCCGGAGGGGCTGTGAACAGTCTTGCGTTTACTGCCCTGCATCGAATGATCCTCCGAGCTCGGGACGCTTTGCTCTGATGCATTATGACGTACCGGTACATTGTCCGTTGAACTGGAACGTTTCTTGCGGTCCGAGACGTCTTCAGCTTGCAGGGGAATGCCGTCTAAAGATGAAGCATCACCCAGTGATGAGGCCTTCACGTCGTAGCCTGGGTTGCTGCTGGGTAGGAACGGCACTGAGGAATCCATTCTCCCTGTTTGTCCTGGACGGGAATGTCCAGCCGAAAAGAAGCAGACAAGAGAGGCGAGATGAAGCACGTTGCCAATAGCAACAATGAAGAGTGAGGATGGGATGGGGAGGGGGCACGAAC
Source organism: Colletotrichum cereale (assembly GCA_034509685.1). Classification (NCBI taxonomy): domain Eukaryota; kingdom Fungi; phylum Ascomycota; class Sordariomycetes; order Glomerellales; family Glomerellaceae; genus Colletotrichum; species Colletotrichum cereale. Next base: position 54,671 of record JASUDE010000136.1, read on the forward strand.
ACTTGTCAGGGTTGTTGAATGTGATTGGTGTGGTTGGTCACCAGGTTGCGAACGACCTTGACTGAGTTCGCCCACGTTCTGGGACAGGCACCTCAGAGACGTGTGCACAACGTAAGCCTCACCCTTACAGCTGGCTGTAAGGGCTGGAGGACGGACACTTTGGGTTGAAAGAAAACAGGAACCAGGCTGCTCCCAAGCAGACTGAAGAGGGATTTGGTAAGAAGAGAGGTAGAGAGGTCGACACCTACAGCTGGTCCAGGACGCGAGCGGATATTGGCGCGTGGAACCTGATAAGTGGCATGGGCATATGAGACAACGACGCCATATAGGTCCCATCTGCTCCGTGGTCGGGTTAGGGGGAGGGTACGTCGTGGCGTACGAATATTCAATGGACGAGAAAGAGCATGGTTGATGATGTGTGTGTAGTTGCGAATCTGGCTTGCGCTACCGGAGCCACGGATTTCCACGGCGCACTCTCAAAAGTGGAGGGGGTTCAGCGCTGAGCTAACCAAGCGCGGAGGCCGTGACTGGTCCTGTCTCATAACCCAACCGCACTGTGCAGTAGACTCTTGTAAGTGCCGGCATCCCAGAGTTTTCACTCGTGAGGGCACTGTTACGTTGACGAGCCATTCTTTGCACGATAGGCAGAAAATTGCAGTGATGTTATGGTGCGTACATACGGCTTGCGATTGATCTCTACAGTGCTCAAGAGGTTGTGACGAGTTCGTAGTAGACATCTGGATGAATAGCTACGGGCAGGATCGTGAAATGCTACCACTACAGGTGGCTTCCCTATCCTAGACCGGCGTAAGATTGACACCTCGATATTGAGAATGGCGATCTGTTCACAATGCAAAGTACATATGGTGAGAGAACCAGGGTCAGGGCCATTGAAGGAATACGCTCACCTACTATGTCACTGAAAACCGGCAACAGAACAGCGCGATTCGCAAATACAAGGGAAAACGACTGATGAACATGACTAGAGTGCGACTTGAAGAACTTGGGCGGGCAATATAGGTATGTCTATGGGGCTAGAAAAAATACAGTCAACGTACCAAATCAGGCGTATTGCCATCTTGATCCCTTATCCCACCTGGAACAGAAAGAGACCTCGCGTGTATGTGTACTCGACGAAACTTCTTAGATGGTTAGCCTCAGCTGCTGCCAGAAGGACTAGTTTCACGCTTATCATCTTCTGAATGAGTTATTGTTCGCCAAACAGCCAGCCACCTGTGTCGAAGCCATCCAGCATGGCTGTATACGTCTAGTCGTGTCTGCGTGGCCAGTGTCAGTGAGGCCTCCTGAGGATTAACCGCCTCCACGAAGGCAATCAATCACCTGTTTGCACAGGTGCAGCCCGCGAAAAGCTGGGAATGATCGCACGGTTTATCTCTTGGAGTGATCGGCTGATCTCGATGAAGCGAGAGATGAGCCGCGTCTCCTGTCCCCACTCAAATCACCCCCTTGACGATACTTTCTATTGATATCTTTGCCTCGCTCCTCCGACTTTGTGTTGCGGCTCTCATTGTCTGGAGAGCGTGTTATGCTACTACCACGGCGACCTCCGGCGCCACTGCGAGGCTTCGAGTCTGCACGGCCACGATACGGGCGGTGCCCGGGGCTTCGATCGCGAGACCCAGAGCTCCGCAATGATGCCGAACCTAAAGATCTGCTGCGGGGTCGTCTTTTGTGATTAGGGGAACGACTCCGGGACGAGGAGTACCTGCGCCGCTTGGTAGCTGGTCGTCTGTCAGGCGATGGTGACGGCGTTGATGGGCTTCTCGTTGATCTTCGCTGCCGCCGCGAGTCGCGATGATCAACCCCACCCCTTCTCGCTGAAGTTGATCGGCTCCTCGCAGGTCTGGGGCTGGTTGTACTGCGCTCTCGCCGAGGTCGTCGTATGGGCGGAGAGGGGGACCCACGGCTCAACTCTCGTTTGCGCTCCGCGCTCCGACTTCGAGATGGAGATCGTGAAGAGGCAGATGTCGAAGAAGGTGAGCGCGTGGTGGGACGGCGACGCCCTGACCCTCGGCCGCCATCTGGCCTGTCTCTGGGAACGTAGCTGTCTCGTGCAGACCCACGGAACGAGCCTCTATCTCTCTGGTCGCGATACCTCGGTCCCGGCGAGCGCGATCTATATTCGCCGAAAGGCGGGCCGCGTCTACCTCGCTGGTCGTGGTCTCTGTCGCCTCGCCGACCACGCCAAGTATCTCCGCGACCACGACCGCGCTCGCCCCGATCCCGATCCCTCAATCTATGGGCTTCTTGCTCACGTCTTTCGGTATCTTCTCGGCGTCGGCGGGCTTCGTCTGCAGCACGGTCGGCTTCCATCTGACGTAGTGTTAGCTCTGATCTTTGAATTGGGCGAATATACAGCTGGCTACCTTTTCCTGTATCAATTCCAGCTTCTTGGCCTCGAGGAGTTCCTTGGGCACGCCTTGAGGGCTCGTTTGGGCGCTTAAGCATAATTTCCACAGGTCTTTGCAGAATGGTGCGGTGTCTTTATCCAGAAAACCCGTGAGCTGTATCTGAAGCGACTTTATATCAGGCTGCAAGAGCGTTAGAAAACATCAACGAAAATCGGCCGCATTGACGAGAAAGACTGACATATCGAGACCCTTCAATCAAGTTGAAGCAAAGCTCAATGACCACATCATCCTCGCTGCCTAATATGTCAGAGATCTTGCTAGCGATCCACCTGAAGCAAAGGAGTTTAGTTGCTGAGTTACAATGGAAAGGAAGGGCAAGGCTCTGACTTTTTCATCACCTGGAGGTTGACTTTCTGCATGTCAACCTTCTGATTGAACTCCGGCGGGAATTTGGTGGACTTGAGAAGTTTTGCATCGACACCTGTCGCCATAGTTGGCGAAAAAATATGGGCGAAGAAAAACAGCTTTCCGAGAAAAGGGAGTAGTGAAGATGTTGTAATTTTGGTCTAGAGATTCTTGGATAGAAGCTGGGGTCGGAGCTGGATGCTGGAGCTGGGCGTCGGCAATGGTCGGGTTCCAGTCTACCTTAGAAATAGTGCCTCAGGTACACATAGTCGCTTCTACTGATAGAAGGTCGGTTCAATCCCACCGGGTGGTCAAGGTACCCAGGTTTGGTCAGCGGGCTTGGAGGCTTGAAAGGCTGCTGGGACCGTACCGTAGTACACCACCTGACGATGGGGTAGGTGCCAGGTCAGGTAAGGTTAGGCAGGTAGGTAGCTTCAGGTTTTACGCGTGTACGGTATACACTGAATAGGTAGCCAGGTAGTGAAATCGGCTGCGTAGCTTCCCGTAGCAACCCCTGCACATTCCGTTTGTCTTGTTGCGCTGCCGACAGCACATCGGATCCTGCCGTCAGCCAATCCGTCTAACAGCGCGGGGCAATTTGATGAATTACCACACTCCTCTGCTACAGCACAATCCTTGAGCAACCTTTACACGACAGCCCCTCTGCTCGGAGGCAATAAGACGACAAGAAGACAAACGAAAGATAAGAACTTACAATTCTCGCAAGCAAGTCTTTCTGTGAAGAAAACCAACGATTTTGGCACGCCCTGCGTATCACGACTGTCCCCGTCGGCCCTCTCCGAAGACGATGGGATTGCCCCTCAGGATGAACAACATACACGCTCCAACAGTGCCGTCAGGCCCCACTAGCAACTCAACGACGATCAACGGTCGTCTCGGCCGTCTCACCTTTTCAGAGCTCCGGAAGAAGAAGGATGACGTGGAGGCTGAACTGAAAGCCCTCGGCGCGGTCCTCGACTCTGTGCGTAGAACGTTCTGTTACATTTTCCGTCTAAGTGGATGAGCATCAGCGGACAGCCAGCTGACCTGCAACGCAGCATGGAGCTGACATGAATACCCCCCTTACAACTCGCGACGGCTTCCCGAGATCAGACATCGATGTTGCGCAAGGTAACCTAGCCTGGTGTATCATTTGTCAAGCAAAGTAATTGATTCATCAGCACAGTACGTACCACGAGAGCTCGTATCATCTATCTGCGGAACGATTACAAAGACCTCATGACCATGATCGAGAAGCATCTCCATGAACACTTTGCCAACTTACAAGAGGACGATGAGTCTGAAGCCCAGCCTGTGGGAAGTGCTGGGTTTCTGGGAGATCACTCTGCACCTCGCCCTCTTGAGGAGCCTTTCGCCAAGGTCAACAGTGTTGTCCCGGGAAGCCCCGCTGAGACAGCAGGTCTAAAGCCAGCTGATGAAATCCGCAGTTTTGGATATGTCAATCGCTCAAACCATGACAATCTGAAGAAGGTGGCTGAGTGTGTTCAAGGGAATGAAGACGTTTGTCAAACCCTCACTCCTATCTTGGCAAAAAGGATGTATAGAAAGCTGACAGGTTGCAAGCAATCGGTATCGGTCAGAGTGTCGCGGCCTAGTTCCGGCGCACGGCAGGAATTGCAGCTCACACTAACGCCAAGACGCAACTGGGGTGGCAGAGGTCTACTGGGCTGCCATATCCTGCCCCTGTAATGATGGTGACAAGCTGATTCGGCTGTGTCGTTGCTACTTCGTGAAACTTAGGTCTAAGATAACGAAGCGCGCGGCGTATACAGCTATAAATACATATCTATACAATCGTTGACTTAGTCACTAGCACGAGTAGTGCCCTATCAATTTCATGAAAGAAGGCTCTCTCGACTGCCGCTCTTGGGATCCGCGTGCTCATTCATCCGACCTTCCTAGGGTCGATGGATTTGAACTCAGAAAGCCACCAAGAAAGGGGCCTGAAAAAGATACCTTTGTCGGTCCAACGTGGTCGGGCGGTCTGACTGCCGTACTGTAAGGCCGTAATATCGGCCATGAAGATTGGGTGGACTGTCAGGCGGAAGAGAATGTCCTCTGCCCACAGGTGAGCAACCAATTAGAGTTTGGGGACTGGCTTGCAGATTGCAAAGCAAAGGCACAAGGGACTACCTGGTTCTGAACGAGGGGATTGAATATTGTCCACCAAGCATAATGCGACCAAGTCAGTCAATATGCTTGTGTGAGGCGATTGGAACTGGCTGGGGAACAGAATATCACCCAAGAAAGGAGGATCTCTGCCCATTAGACAAAGAAAGAACGTTTTAGGTGTTGATTATAGCGACGTAAGAGCACTTTTTCCAGGGCACGCCTTAGTAGAACTTTCGTTGATCTGGTAGGAACATGGGATGGTGCAAGAATGCTAGAGAACCTGGGTCCTTGAAGGAAATAAAGGGACAATATTGAGGCAATGGAAAAATGGTTTACCCCCTCCATCAATGCAGTGACAAACCGGCGGAATCAATAGACGGTATTCTGTCATTTCTGAAAAAGGACTAGTGGCAACTGGGATACTTCCTTGCCTCTGTCACTGGCGCTTCTTACCTAGGCAAATGAAAAGCATGGCTCAGGCTCTTTTTTCCTTTTCCTTTCCTCCCCCCCCCGTTTGGGCTGGGTGGCCTAAAGTGTCCCGCCATGACAGGATCCCCGCTATGACGAGACGGTACTGCACGTGACAGGCACCTAGCCCAATCGTGCCTACCTGACTCCGTTGGTCTGCCTGACTGAATTTTTCGCTTAAGAAGTACGGCTTCCTTGCAAGCTCCCCGCCATCCTCAAAAACAACACCCCCCCCAAAAGTCGATCGATCGGTGACGATTCCCACACGTCAAACGTCCACAGCCCATTTCTGCTGTTCTCACGGTACGCTCTCGCCTGTGTCACTGCCCTCGCTGATATCGTTCATCCCGCGCTCCAAGGAACTCACCATTTTGCCCGTTTGTTCTGCTTCGCGCAACTTGCTAACCCCTCGATCAGCCCCGCTTGTTTACATCCAACTCGCACCGAGCCTCTCTCCCACCGACCGCGACCATGGCTGCCGCCCAGACTCCCACCTTCAAGCTCGTCCTTGTCGGCGATGGTGGTACCGGAAAGGCAAGTTCCAAACCTCCTCGCCGTCTCTCGTGGCCCTTATCTTTTTGATGCCCCGGTTGGCGACAAATTTCTCGGGTCACGCTGACCCTCATGTGTCCTTTTGATTCCATTCCTTGGCTGTCGCTGACCGTATCCTATGGTATAGACTACCTTCGTCAAGCGCCACTTGACAGGTGAGTTCGAGAAGAAGTACATGGCCACCCTTGGTGTCGAGGTTCACCCCTTGGGTTTCACCACGGTACGTGCCTCCCAACCCAATTTCGCTCGTCTTGCGTTCCTTCAGCTTTCTTACACATTCTGCGCAGAACTTCGGCCAGATCCAGTTCGATGTCTGGGATACCGCCGGCCAGGAGAAGTTCGGTGGGCTCCGTGACGGTTACTACATCAACGGCCAGTGCGGTATCATCATGTTTGATGTCACCTCCCGTATCACCTACAAGAACGTCCCCAACTGGCACCGTACGTACCATTCCGTTGAATAACGACGCTCGATTCCACAGTCCTATTCGAGCAATATAACTGAACTGAACGTTTGTTTCCAGGCGACCTCGTCCGCGTCTGCGAGAACATCCCCATCGTTCTCTGCGGTAACAAGGTCGATGTGAAGGAGCGCAAGGTCAAGGCCAAGACCATTACCTTCCACCGCAAGAAGAACCTCCAGTACTACGACATCTCCGCCAAGTCCAACTACAACTTCGAGAAGCCCTTCCTTTGGCTCGCACGCAAGCTCGTCGGAAACCCCGCTTTGGTGAGCATCCCTCCGAGTTTTAAATTCGCGCCGGCTTTGGCTTGCTTGGGTCGAACTGATGCTAACCTTGGAATAGGAATTCGTTGCTGCGCCTGCTCTGGCCCCCCCTACCGCCCAGGTCGACGAGAAGCTCCTCGAGCAGTACCGCAAGGAGATGGACGACGCCGCCCAGATGCCTCTGCCCGGTGAACTTTCGGACGACGACTTGTAAAGAATGAAATGTGGCATGGATTATGGTCCAACCGCAGTGGAGTGGTCGACGGGACATCGTGAACCGGAGTTCTCTGGCGCAGACCGGCAATCGCTGGTCATGGCCATTATGGTAGAAGACGGCACGGCCGGTTCATTTGGTAGACTCGGAGCTGGATGGAGGGGTTTTTTAAACTTGCTGCTAGACGGCCAGCATACTTTGAGTAGTTTGACGCCTTACAAGATGAACACTGAGTCCTTACACTCCCACCAAGGTGTCTTGGGATACAGTCGTCCCGCTCTCTACATTGTGTGTGCAAGCCTTGGCAGACAGCGCGATACATTTAATTATATAGCAATTCAACGATCAGCTAGGCATAGATGGTCAGATAGGCAGACGGTCACCAATGAAGGTTGGAGATACATGCTCTCGGATCTACGTCATGTCTTGACCGAGAACAGTTGTAAGTGTAGATTGTGAGGTCTCTTACGGATGGCGGTCTGGAACACAACGGGCTTGGGTGTCTCCAACCAAACCCGTTTGGTGAGCAACGAGTGATCCGAGTTGAGCTGGGATAAGGGCTAGGTCAAATGATGGACCTGGCAGCTCCCTGTCACAGTCACACGCCCTCAACCATAACCTACCGGTTTTACCGCCTCTAGCTAGACCTTACTAAGCCGGCAGGGTATTCTCGAGGGCGTGTAACAGTCAGTTGCGCGAGCTCGTTATGGCGAAGGATGCTTCATCAGAACAAAACACAGCATGAACGTGTTGGCATGTCGACCCGTAGCCACTCTTTATACACATAGACAATAAATGCACAGGACGAGGAATTGACGAAAGGCGGCAATGAAAGATGGCAAGGCTCAAGCATAGTTTTTCCCCAGCCTTCCAGACCGACAGCATCCACATGGGTGGGCGGCACCCATGTCGTTGACGCGTTCTTTGAAAGCGGGCAGCACAAAGAAAAGGTCAGTTCTGGGGAATGGTGGGCCCAGAAAAGTAGAGGCTCAAGACCAGCCAGCAGCACCAGGCCAGCAGGGGTTGGCGACGCGTCTTGGGGGCTGGAGGGTAATTCTACACAGGGTTCGGAAGTGCTTAGTGGGAAACCCGACGCGAGCGGGAAGAAAACCATGGTTAATGATTGCAGCTATAGACTGGGCGTCAGATCCGGGCTGCTTTTAGGGTCTAGCACTTGTATCCATACTTGGGGATGAACTAGGTCGGTGCAATCATTTAGGCTTGCACACAGTCGGGCTCAACTCTGGGCCACTCGGATGCGGAAACAAGGACGGTCTGAGGCCAGTCACAAAAATATGCCTGTCGAGCGGTGAAGGAGAGCAGCATGCTCAAGTTGTGCTTGGTGTTGTGCACTTATGCCGGACAAGATAGAGAGCCAAGGGGGGCTGATCTGTCCGCACATAAATCGACAGATGGACAGAGACCAACTGTTCCGAGGTCATTATTACAACTGGGGCGGCTGGTGAGGTGTCTACGCAGTAGTCTCCAAGACCTGGTTATATCGTTCTGGGATCGCTCTCCTATTGAACAATGCAAAATAAAAGTCAAGTCGGCGAAACGGAGCATCTGGGTTGAAGGGAGCTAGCTACGCAGTGCGGCAGTATGCAGTAGCCCCGGGATACCAAAGGTAAACTGTTTTTGTTTTATTTCCTAATTGAAAACAGACACGCGACTTGACTGGCTCGGGCCTCCATTGCGTAAAGGCTACAGAGGACCACATGTCTTTTAGTTGGTGCTCAACAGCGCCCTAGGATACATCATGCAAGGTGCGTTGCACGCGTTCGAGACTATCGACTTCCTATTTTCGTTTCATTATCATGGAGTGCGTGCACTGTCAACTTACCGTGCGCAGCTTAAAGAGCCTACTTGGCCTTTCAGACGCTGCTGATAGACAAGGACATAAGAACACTCCAGGGAAGCATTGCGTGTCCAAAATTCATTAATATTAGCGACATGTGCTTAATTGAGATATGTAAAGGCGGTCGATCGATACATGATCCTAATTTGGGTGGGGGTTTGGCCTGGGCCTGGGGGGGACCCGTGCCGCAATCGCGCTTTTCGTAGTCTAGCACAGGACCAGGGTGTCTACCGGTACCTACACCTAGGTAGGTCCACTATCCACGTCTCCGTAGCGTGTAAGTGCCCATGCCTAGTTGGGTCCTCGACGCGCTGGCTGCGTTCAACACCACCACAAGCAATTAGTACCGCAACACACACTCACTAATTACCTAGTACCACGAATAACCGCGCCTCGTGTCTCGACGCTCCTGCTTCCCCACCTCGCCCGTTCCTGAGAACACTACCTACCTAGCCTGTCTCTCTCTCTCTCTCTCTCTCTCTCACGCGCTTTGACATTCTTCCTCTTCTATTTCCTCCGCGGTCTCTTCCACCTCTCGGAATATCTCCGACTTGTTGTTTTGTTAACACACTGTACCTTCGTGTCTTGTGTGCATACTTCCTTTCCCTTTACCTTCGCGACTCGTTCAACTACCTCGACCCCGGACCATGACTATCGTTCACCATTCCTAGCTCAACCCATCGCAATGCCCGCCTTCGATGTATCCCCTCCGGCCTCGACTGCTGCAGTACCATCCTCGTCCTCCCCGTCCTCAGGCGAATGTTCCTTCCAGTCAGAACATGCTGCGCAGACACCTACAAGACAAGCCGTTACCGACCTGCCGCAAACCCCCGACCTGGCGCCCTCATCGTCAGTCAAAACAGACGTGTCGAACCCCGACTCTGAAAAACATCCCAAGGGGAAAAGGAAAAGGACTGCGTAAGTCGTCGTGCATACACTGGTTGGAGTCACGTTATGTGTTTCGCAGACACTAATTTGTTCCTCAATCGTGCGTACAGTGCCAAAGACAAGTCTATCCTCGAGGCTGCCTACATCGCGAACCCGAAACCGGACAAGACAGCGCGTCTGGACATTGTGAAACGCGTTTCTCTCAACGAAAAGGAGGTTCAAGTAGGACCTTAGCCTTTCCTTGACGCGTATCCTTGCTGACCTTTGGTCTTTAGATCTGGTTTCAAAACCGTCGACAGAATGACAGGCGCAAGTCGCGTCCGCTCTCTGCTCAGGAGATTGCTGCCCTTCGCTACGGCGGCATGCAAATCATCTCGTCGGACCCCGTTACATACAGCTCCTCCCTACCTGAGGAGAAGGCATCGCCGGTAGCAGATGCTGCCATCGTGAAGGCGCCTATGTCAGCCGAAACCCCGGCCAAACCCACAGCGGTTGAGGAGGCGGATGAACGACCTCTGCTTGCGACACCATCTTTTCCAACGACCAGCGCTGCTGCCAAGGTTATGGAAACGCCAACATCTCAATTCACAGACGCTTCACTGCCGCAGTCGACTGGATCCTTCTCCTTCTCTAGCTCCGTCGGGTTTCTGACGAACCGGTGGAACCCCGCGAGTTCCTTTTCAACACCTTCAACGCTGAACCGCAGCGTTGAGAATACCCCCAAGTATGGTTTATTCAGTCTGTTGTTCTCCGTATTCGTACTTACATGGCGTCAGATCCGAGCAGTGCCCTCCCTCGTCTTGCTCATCAGTCGCCTCTGCGGCGCACATCCTGCCCCCTCCTCAGTCGTCACAACAGTCACTTGTGCGGCTCTCACTCTCCCTCGAAGGCAAAGCTGAGGTTGTCTCCAACGAGACGTCGCCTCCTCGGATGCAGCCTACTAGGCTGTTTTCGGAATTATCAGCCCTACCTCAGCCTAGATTGTCTCGACCGCTCCAGCGTAGTCACAGTGCACTCCCTAGCGTGACTCTACCTCCCATCACAGCCCTTACTGACTCTCTGCCACCGACATTGGGTCGTGGTCGATCTCGTGACGCGCACGCGTGGGAGCTGTGCTGCGACGCCGACACCCGCGATGAACTTACTGCGCAAGCCGAAAACGAATCCAACGGCTCCGCCGTTGCCGCTATCAACCTCCTCCGTTCGACGAGCGGTATCCTCCAGAACAACAGTTCCAAGCGGAATTGCCCAGGCAGCAGACCGACGCCTCGGTCTCAGCAGGCCAAGAAGCCTAGACTCAGTCGGACGTCTTCCAGCATGGCCAGGATGCAAACACCGCTCGGTGACGGCGAGAGGTCGCTGACTCAGCTAAGCGACGAAAACAAACCAGACGACAAAGTAAAGATTAATATGCTGATATCTCCAGGCGACTCTGACAAGGAGAACTGGAGCCCCGATGCCGACGGCAATCCACGTCAGATGGCGCCTCTCTCCGATGTCAGAAGGCCACTGCCGGCCACTGCCGGTAACAAAGCCAACGCGAGGCGCACAGGGCGGGTTCTTCAAAATTATTCTATGCCTGCGATTTTCGGAGGTAACCGTGCCAGAACGATGCCGGCCATGGGACGTCGAGATTCAGGGAAGGATCTAACCATCTTTGAAGATGGTCTAGGTTCGCCTGTGCCAAAGGAAACAGAAGAGGTAGAGAAGTTCATGCGCGGCGGCGAAGTCAGTCCGAGTAAGAAGGGAGACATGGATTGCATCGCAGGCCTGCTCTCCCTTAGCCAAGGAGCCTGGAGATAGCGACTCGTAGTGTGTGATTGCACACAGCTTCGGACGATATCGATCCGTCCCTGTCACTCAAAGTTCTCAAACCCCCGCATTCCAAGCATCAACGATTGGCCCTCTCTGTGGGAGAAGTAGCGGGATTGTTTCTGAAAATTATGAGGAGTGTGAAAGACGAGGATAATGAACGAGTCCTACCTAGAAGACGTATGTTCCTCCCAGAAATGGGCGGGCCAACTACGCCACTGGACCCCGAGTCCCTGTCCGCTTCTGCCGCTTTCTTTGGAAACCTACAGCCGAGGCAATGGCAGAGAGTGTATGAATGCTTCGGTTTTCAAACTTGGGCACGGTGTGCTGGCTAGTATGGTTGGAAGCTTGTTCTTGATGTACATGTGTCGTTGGACTAAGACGTCGCTCGACTAGGACATAGTGGGTTTGAAGTAGACGACGGCTTTTTAAAGTCGGGTGCGCTCATGCCATGTTTATTTATGTGTTGGGCAAGCCCTAATGACACGGCGGCGGAAGAAATATAGAAAGAGAACTGTAAACCAAATCATGTAAAACACCAGATTGCCGCTTATCTCGATTGTGGTGTAGGGCTTTTGTAAGATGAAGCTCGAGAAGTTGTGTGGTTGTTACCCAGGTTCGCATTGAGCAACGCCTTCTGTCTTCAGCCAGACCCAGCCGTCATCGGTAAACATGGTCCAGTAGCTCCAGCATCAATCCGCAACATAACTTCAGCCTGTACGTAGGGCCATAGCTAGACCAGGCCTAAGAATGGAGGTGATGTAGTAATAGTCACTAGCACAAGCAGTATCATGGGTTGACGTTTTGTTTTTACCAAGTATCGGTTCTTGTTGTTTGGGTTCTTGACCACACGCTTGCTGGTCGGATCAACTATAACTGCAGCAAGGCCCGCTTTGCTAATGCGAGAGGGAGCCCCCGAAATCTATATACCTAGAAGCAAGCTTTGTTTATCTCATTTCCTCCTTCCTTCTTTCTATGCTCCTCGCTAAAGGACAGCTCGCACATGACGGCAGCCGGTCTCATGAAATATTTACCATGCCGATGCCGATGCCCCTGGAGACGGGAGGGCAGGTCAGATTTCCCCACGTTTCCGCTTCTCTAATGCGATTGAATTGCGCAGGCGTGCGCTGCCAACATGTGCCGTTCGCGCTCCCTCTCTTTATGCAACTCCGCGCTCGGTCTATCAAAGGGAATGATCGGGAAATGGCAACAACAAGGTAGCAGCTAATGTGCTCCTTGATCTTCCCCACTCACGTCTGTAACGGGGATAATGAAATGGAGAAGAGAGGGGATTTGTTCTCTTGGGGTGGCCGTCTTCCTTGGTCGTAATTAAAGGAAAATGGGGGAATCATCATGGTCTTCGCTTCTTTCCTCTTGGCTTCCACGTCATGCGACATCACATGCCCAACAGGCTCATTTGCCTTCTCAACGGGCTTGCACTGATGCTGCCGTCCTCGCTCGCGTAACACGCCGAGTCCGTATCAATGTCCCACTCCGGATCATCATCCCTACCGTCCTCAGACGGACAGAGGCTGCCATCAGCCGAGGGATCGAAGCCCTTTTGCGTAGCGGCGCGCGTGTTCCAGCGGAGGGTGCGGGACACGCTATCGAACCACTCCGTCTGGGTGCGGACGACGGTGGGGAAAGGGTACTGCGACGCCGTGATTGTTACGTAGTCGCCCTGCCTCAGCTCGACCCGACCCTTGCCATCGAAGGCGCAGTAGGCCGTCGCGCGTGAGTTGCGCGGTACCGATACGCGAAGGAGCATCGTGTCGGAGAGAACCATAGGACGGAATGACAGAGTGTGCGGGCAGATGGGCGTCAGCAGAATGGCGGGAATGTCGGGGTGTACGAGAGAGCCTCCGGCCGAGAGAGAGTAAGCGGTGGAGCCCGTGGGCGTTGAGAAAATGCAGCCGTCGGCCTGCACCACGGTGAGGAGCTCGTCGTCGCCGTACAGCTCCAGGTTCGAGACGTAGGGGGACGGGCCGCGGTCGATGACGAGCTCGTTCAGGACCTCGAACTGCTCGCCCTCTTCAGCTTCCTGGCCGAGGGTGCCATCGCGGTAGACAGTGCAAGTGAATCGCATGCGCAGGTTCACGCGCATGCCCTCCTCTCCCATGATACGGTCCAAGTGCTGTTTGTACTTCTCGAACTCGAAGCTCGTTAGGAAACCAAGGCTACCGAGGCTGAAGGACAAGACTGGAGGCACAATGCGCTGGAAGAGCCATGATGTGAAGAGCACGGTCCCGTCCCCGCCAAGAGTCAGAACCAGATCGAACTTCTCAGGCTGGCTCCAACACAGGTCGGGGGTCCAGTACTTCAGCATGTCCTGGAAAGCAGGGTTCTCGGCGACGATACCCTTGGCATCGAAGCGACGAGAGTTGCGCAGCTTGGCGTCGACGAAGACGTTGACGCCGACATCGGAACCGTATCGCGGGGTACGAAGCAGCCAGGAGGCGAGCTCCCGAGTAAGGTAGACGAGCTGGTTGTCGCGGGCTTTGGTGACAATCATGACATTTCGGACGGCTCGCTTGATGGGGCGGCGCTGAAGCTGCTTGGAGACCTCGCGAACCCCAGTGGCGGTCTGCACAAGCCTTGAGTGAGACATGCAATCGTCGTTCTTGATCTCCTCGAGGACCTTGTCGATATTAACGGCATCGTCAAAGCGGTTGTGATAAAAGCAGGGGGACTGCAGAGACGGCAGGGCAGTGGTGGGGGTCAGGTTACGGTTGGCGAGCTCGGTAAGGGCGTCGGCCAGTTTCTGAGAAGAGGATGTGGCGGGTCGGTTGTCGACGCCACTACCCTGTTGGGACAGCATGCCGGTTAGAGAGAGAGCCTCGGGTTTGTTTCTACGAACAACCGAAGCCAACGCTTTCATAATAGTCTGGCGAGGAACTTCGTGAGAGGGGGCGCGACGGTGACCCTTGGGAGGGTGATGCGCGGTGTTGTTGGCGTTGGAAGATCGCGATAGAGGGGGCGGCAGCAGTTCGGGATAGGCGGCAGTGGATGTGATCGAGAGGGAGCTTCTCCTTATCGTCGACGATGAAGACGATGAGGGTGTAAAAGTGGATGTGGCTGCAGCAGCGGGAGGACCGCCTGGGGCGCGAGAAAAAGGCTCCTCTGCTACCGATTCAGCATTGCGATGCAGTGACTGAGTAACGAGGGCAGATGTCGAGACGGAAGTAGAAGTGGACGAAGAGGAGAGCGGTCGGTCATGGATGGCGTTTGAGCTTTTGGGACGGTCGGAAAGCGAGCCCGTTTTAATGACTCGTTCGGAGGAAGACGAGGACGGCTGTTGCAATGGCGGCGCCGCCGGCGGGAGCGGATTGGGGTTACTGAGGGCGGGGTGCAGGGCAGTGGGAGAGGAGACGAAGCCCGACATGGTCAAGGACAGTGGCTTTCTCCGCCGAATGAACTGGGATCCTTTGAGGGGTGGTGGGAGCGACTTGAAAGAGTGTTACCACGAAATACTGGCAAATGATAACAGACAAGCCAGTGCCGGGGGGGAGAGGGTGCTGTTTCTCCGCTAAGGCCGAGCGACACTAAAGGGAATCGCTGCTCTGAACGAGCCTGAAAGTGGGGCGTCAGAAGGGGGAAGGAACACGGCGGTAGGGACCTCGGTGTACAAATGTACCCCAGTAGGTAGTAGCGTTAGCGATCGGATCTGGCGGACCACCGGTGCGATGAGTCGGGTGGTGGGCGGTTGTAACGGTGGGCGAGATGAGAGGCTTGGGCGTGTGATGGACAAGTATGCGGTAAATGTGTGATAGTCCAACGCTTTCACACACTCCGTCACACAATATGGAAAACAATGTGTCTCGGTTGTAGGTTTTGCTGCTGTGGGCTGGCCAAAACTAAGATAACCCGTAGGCGTGTAACGGTTGCGATGCAAAGTGATCCGCTAAGATCAGGTTGTTGTCGCTCCTCGATTGCACCGTGTGTAAGGCGTGTGCGTCTCGTCCCTTATGCGTGTACGACTCGATCGTCGGTCGGAACGGAGATAGCCTGTCTTTGCGTAAGCTACCCGAAGCCAAAGCCAAATAAGGGTACCACGGACTGTGTGGCCGAGTGGTGACTTGGGTGCGACGGGGCTGACGGGATGAATGACGCTAGTTTGAGCAAGATTTGCCGCCTCCGGACGGAAAACTAAATTCGACTGAGAACGTGGCGTCTCCTTCTCCCACTTGTTGGCAAGGAGCAGTCGAGATGTGATGAGAAATCAATGACTTTGTTCTGGCACTGCCTTAGTGGAATGCTGTTGCGCCTCAGACCACTGAGATAAGACAACAGCAAGACAAGACTGCTGGGTCGTTCGTTGTACCCGGTGATTGGTTCAAGGCACGGGTCGTCAAGCTTCGATGTGCTAATGTCGGGGAATCGTGGTCCGATTTGGTGTGCTGTGATGGAGTGTTGACGCCAGGTCAAGGTCCAATATTCCTCCTGACTGCAAGGAGAGTGATGGACGGGTGGCCGTGGTATGTACGTCGACCGGTTTGTATTAACAATATTCAAATCCCGTGGTGGTCGCTCTTTTTGCCGTTGCTGGTGGAGAAGATGACGCTCAAATAGCTACGAATGTCGTGAGGATCTTCAGAAGCCGATTTACCGTATTGCCAGTGGACACTAGACTTTTTTCTAAGAAGGAAAGAAGTAGGTGGAAATAAAATAATAATAAAAGAAAATAGAATGGGAGCGAAAATGAAGGCTGGCTATGCAATGCACATAGACAAGACTCGCAGGTCGATGGTGCAGAGGCGATGCGATGCGATGCGATGCAATGCAATGCAGGCAAAGAAGGGGGAAATGTGAGGCGGAGAAGGAGGAGCCCCCAAAAAAATGCAACGGCCGAGGTAATTGCTAGAACTACCAGAGCTCTGCTTCGAAAAAGGGGGATAAAGGGAGGGGAAGCGAAACGAAAAGCGAACAAGAGAGTGACCAGACTAACTGACAAGAAGCAGAGACACCAGCAACTCGAGATCTGTCCCAGCAGTGCAGGAGCTTTAATATTCCATCTCACCAGGCGTCTCTCTCGTTTCCTTCCCCCTATCCCCCTTACCATCCAGTCTTCAGTTTGATGTCGATCGAATCACGCATAAGGATGGATGCGATGCGACGGAGGGCGCTCCCGCCACGACGTCTGCCCCAAGCTTACGCACCCTGTTCTGTTCCATGACTGCTGGGAGTGATCCACTCAAGTTGTTCCATGAGGTAGTGTACACTGGGCACCTGCAATAGGCAGGTATGCCTATCAAAACCCATCATCGTCTTGCGTTTCCATCTTTCCTCCCGAATACTAGGCTCTTCCTCATACTTCGTATGCTTCTCGCTTCCTACTCCTCACCCATACATTATCCACAATTTCCCGGTCGTTCGCTGACTTTTAGGCTCGCGTGTAACTTGCCAACCCCTAATTAGCTAGCCACCCACATGTATCGCCAACCGTGTGCCGAGACTGTCTCCTACAACCCAGCACCTGCAGTACGCGCCTTTGCCATCCATGTCTCATTGGGTACGTACGATACACGAATACTCCTTCGGGTTAGTTCCCTCCAGACAGCCTGTGGTCTGTGGTGTCGGTACGTACTGCGGAGTGTGGCCGGCGG
Source organism: Colletotrichum cereale (assembly GCA_034509685.1). NCBI lineage: Eukaryota > Fungi > Ascomycota > Sordariomycetes > Glomerellales > Glomerellaceae > Colletotrichum > Colletotrichum cereale. The sequence goes on from JASUDE010000136.1 coordinate 71,703, forward strand.
TGATGAGAGTCCCCAAACTCGAGACTGAGAAGTGAATCTGGGTAGTGTAGCAAGTCCTATGCGCAGGCGGGTGCTAAAACGGGCGGTACGTACTACCCATCCCTCGTCGCCTCCGTGGCCTAACCCCCCCTCCCTCCTCGATCCCTTCCTCTTACCTCTACTGCAAAGCAAGCCTCCTTAGACGGTAACGGAAGGGCATAAGAGCAGGGGCCGGCATGACAACTCCAGTGGACCATCGACAATCCAAAGCCAATCCAGGCCCGTTGGCGATGCTCCAATGCCGGGGGCTTAATGTGCCAGGTACGGATACCTGGATGCGAGTATTGGATCCCCATCACGGATAGTCCTAAAGAGGCAACGGAAGACACACAGATTGTATTGTGTACCCGCTCAGGTCGCCGCTTGGGTCACACCTGCATCGGTACCGAATACCCAGCTATTCAAGACCGGGTCGTGCCAGTGGACAATCAATCCATCGCCGCCAATTGTGAGGAGTCACTTCAGACCCGTGCACGACTTTCAACGTCGGAGGCCCTTGGGATTTGGAACAGCTCCCCTCTTTTCTCCAGCAAGACGGAGCAAAACAACAACAGCTACTGGGGGGCTGTGGCAGTGGCGGTAAGCGCTCTTACGATCAATTAGTGTACAACATCATGCGGCCAGACTTGTTGAGGCCGGCGGGCAGGCATTTCAATGTGTCGAGACAGCTACAGCATAGATGGAGCAAATGCTGCGGCTGATTGAGACGACAAGGCACAAACAACGCGCTTCGTTGGCTGGCAGAGACGAGACGACGCCATGTGCTTCCATCCGCCTTGTACTGCTCGACTCGAGCGGTACACTCTTACGCCTGGGACGCTCGCTGCCAGGCCAGGAGAGATTGTCGTGTTGTCTAGAAATGGTGGATTTGGAGTGTTTCCCGTTGCCTCAAATCATAACTTGTCCCGTCCTCTACGCCACTGTACACATAGTTTGATGGCTGTAAGCAGGCCAAGGTCTCTACTGCAACTTTTGTGCGAAGCCCCCCCTGCAAGGTAAGGTACACTTGTAGAGCTTGCAGAGTGCACTAATTCGCCGCCGGGTCTGGCCTCAACTGCAGCCTGCTACGCAGACCGGTTCTTGACCTAGGTCCTGCTCCTGGGCAAGGGGCCAGGCCTGGGTAGATAATTCCGCAGTCGCGCCTAGATTATGATGCGGCGCCTCGAGAACTCAAGCCTTGACTGTCTGTTGCTGCTGAGCCTGTGCCGGCTCAGGCTTTCGAGACATGAAGTGCGGGTCGTCGAAAACAGGACGGAGATAAGAAGAATCCACGAGATAAGGGATACGTGTTCGTGACGGTGGATCATGGCGATGATGTGGTGGTTGCTGGTCATGGCTGTCGTCCGAGATAATGTGACATTGGGCGGCTCCGTCGCTCTGAAGACGCATCGAGAAACGTCTCACTGGACAGGAAGATCACGGCTGAGAGTAGAGAAAGTGTGAAAAGGCCAGCCTCTGCAGGGAAGATGCGGCGACAAGACTCGGGCCAGTGTAAGGGGAGCCGAAAGCCAAGCCTCTCTTCGGAACGAACCATGCCTACGGATGCTTAGCCAAGATGACCATCAGTACGTACAAAAGGGATATAACATGATGATGAGTGGACAGCGGTGAATGCGGACTGCAATTGCTTGTGGGGAAAGACTCGATGGCCCTGCATGAGAACTGGTTTACTGAAGTCCTTGTCGACAACTGTTGACATGCCTTTGTCGTTGTCGTCGTCGTCGTCAGTGTTGCAGAGAAAAGAAGAGGAGTCGAGTCCTGGTTTGGACTTGTTGCTGATCAAACGCTGTCCACTTTTCATCTGTCTCCCCCTTCGCTTTGGGACGTGGGTACAGGTGTGGATGTACCTTGGTGTCCTAGTGTACCACGGCCATCAATTGCTGCCTGTCGCTGCAAGGTATATTACAGCTAACCAACTGACGCTACTGGCTCTGATACCCTATGCTCTTCATGCTTCGGGTTGAGGTTGAGGGTTGTCTCCTCTACAGAGTATGATAGAGCAAGGTTGACATCTGTACATCGTAGGCATCTCATTCAGCCCCTGAGCTTCTTCCCAGGCGTTCTGGAAGCGCGCCCAAACCTTCAGATTAAACACCGGCAACAGATCCAGACCCACTGCCCTGGAACGCAGCCGAAATGGCGTGTTTTCCTTCCGCCTACGGATACTATGTACATATTCCACTAACTATATTGCAGAACTCGGTAAGTGAGGGAATCGAAGGACGAAGGGTAGGAGGACCGGGTGACACACTGCACACCGAAGACGGGATACTGGCACACCTATGTGCTCTTTTCGCCCGTTATCTACCCGTGCGAAGTCAATGAGGCTGAACTCCCACCGAAAGCCTTCCATGGGTAATCAATTCATCGTCCTACCTGAGATCCGATGAACGTGCTTGGCAGCGCAGGCCATGGGCAAGGCTAGGCCGTTTGGACCAATTCGCTCGGAGAAAAAGAAGAAGAAAAGAGGGGGGGGAGCCAGTTGGCATTGCCATTATTGGGTCGAAACGGACTGGTAGACGCGGGTGATCTACTCGACATGTATTCTGAAGCAGGGGAGTAAGACTGCAAGACAGCCGGCAAAGAAGTCCAGGAGATACGGGGTATCGTCTTGTGTGAAAGACAGAGCGGATGCAGCGGCGCGATAGGCAACGCAAAGCCTGCTTCCAGATAGTTTAGAGGGCCACGAAGTTGTTTCCAGTTTGGAAATGTCCTGATTAGAAACACCATGCAGCTCCTGGCGATAGGTTCTGCCAACGTCGTAACCGCCCCTCTTCATGTTCCCTGAGGTCGAGCTGAAACGCCGCCGCACGCTGCAGTCTAGCAAATCCCAAACGGCCCCAAACCCACGCCGTCCCCAGCGGATGGTCCACTTCGTCATGACATGGTTTTTTTTGTATCGCTGTCCGTCCGACGTCGTTATCGCATCGTCCTCCGCTGCAGGGAAAACTGGTCCCTTGTCGCCGCATCATGGTGCAGCTGCTTCCATATTCTCCATCCGTCGTAACATTTGACGACCTGGAGTGCTGTTCAATACAATGGCGTGCGTGCTAGCTCTCGGCCCCTCGCCCCGATGCCGCCGGTGAACGCTCATTAGCAATCGCCTTTTGTCACCCCCTGTCGGCCGTCTCATCCTGTCACTTCCCCCGGCCTGCCATCCTATCCGCCGACACCTAGCCACGTCTGTCCCCCATTGGCTCCGTGTCTCAAGCTCCGTGAGGCCGAGCAGTTGATGTGCATGTTGCTATCGGAGGTGCCGTCTTCGCTGTCGGGCGTGCCTTTTGCTGTTGCTAGACCCTTCCGCATCATGGCTTCTCTGTGACCACGTCCGGGCCTCTCTAGTCGCCCAGCTGTTCCAAAACCCCTGCCTGCTCCAATGAATGAGCTGATTATTACGCAGCTCTGGCTTCCATTACCGTCCGAATGAACTGCCGCATGTCGGTCCACTCTTGGCCTTCTTCGTTCATGTCCGAGCCAAGTTCCGCTTCACGATGCTTGCCGCACACCTTTCGCCCTGTGCTAACCACTTTATCCCACTCAGTCATGGTAAAGGCCCCCTCACTCTCCGCCAGCAGCAGGTTGTCCTGCGACGTGAAACTCAAAACGTGGAGAGATTTTGCCTGGTCTGCCTCCAGAGGGGATGGGTCGGCGATGATCTTGCTGCCGTCCTCTAGGATGGCCAGCGTGGTGCACGTGGCAATAGCTTTCAAGGGCACCGCGGCCGACAGCAAACTCAAGACGGCGCTGTGGAGCAGAGCCGGCAGGAGAGGCAAACTCTTTGTGGAAATCAGCTAGTCAGCACTTATTCCGAGAAAAGACCCAACGCAGTGGCCGCCAGGTTGGATGTCGAACCTAGCACTTACCGACTGAGCTTGGACAACTCTGCTGTTCGTGTAGTCGTTCTGAGGGGTTTCCGTCACCTGAAGTGTGATCTGGATGAGACATCGAGGAAAATTCTTGACGGGAATGAGCTGACGGAGGGCGGACTGCAATATGTTTTCGAGTTGGCGTTCTCCTGTGCCTGAAAACTCATCGTGAGCGTGAGCATCTCTTTCCGCAAGTTGCTAATGATCAGGGAGTCTGACCTCCGACCCCTGCAGCAGGTCTTACGACAACATCGACAACCGATTCAAAGGGGTTTTCATCTCGTCTCTGCACTTCCATCGGCCCATTGACAGACGAAACCACACAATAACCGCCCCTCGAAAAGGTTGCCGAGCCATCTGCTCGTGGCAGGTGTGAGATGCGAGCCTGGGGGTTTGAGTTCTGGGCCATGGCGGACGGTGACAATGGGTTCGTGTGGTTCGATCTTGGTGAGAGAAACTGCGTCCTAGTATTTCTCGATTGCCGTCCCGGAAGAATAAACAAATGTGCGTGTTGCCGGGCTTGTTGAGTGACCTGATTGCCTTACTTCCACCATCAAGAAAAGAAAAATTGAGATGAAGCTGGTGAAGCAGCGAGTACGTACCTGTTTACTAAGATATCCATTCCACCAATGGCGATCGATCCAAAAGCGAGAGTGGGGCGAATACAGAGGGGCGGCAGAAGACCTATGACTAGGTAGGTACCTAGGTCCCTGAACATCGCTATTCGTACACTTCTAGGCGGTAGATGACGCCGGTCTCAAAACTGCCGTTCCTCATGCCGCTAGGGTGCCCGCTAAGCTTCCTCTAACAACATCGCAACAAGCCATCCCCAAATTCACTTCGACCAGAAAGTTGGGCCATCGCTCTTACACAACATGACCTCAATAAACGCAACTTCGCAAGTTGGTGGATCGGCTTTGCCCTCCCTAAGCAACAAGATCCCGAAGCTCGAACCTCGCCGTCGTCGCCCTGGTCCCTCCAACCCCACGCCTCGCCCCGAGACACCCGTGCTGCCTTCGCCGCCCAACCTCCGCGATCATATATACAAGACCCCTTCGAGAAGAATTCTATCCCAGAAGGACCATGAACTGTTTCTCTCGTCGCCCACATACAGCCTTATTCTTGCTTTTGTCTTCAACCTCTCCGAATCTGTGGAAGATACACCTCGATCTTTTGTCAAAGACAGCGAAATTAGTCCTACACTCCAGTCGATTCTGCGAATACTCGACGAAGCCGACAATCTTGTCAAGGAGTCGCCACCAGATGACCAAGGCGGGTCCCGCTTTGGGAATAAGGCCTTCCGAACCTTTCTGGACTTGGTAAAGGAAAAGGCTACCGCATGGCAGAGTCAGCTGGGCGTCAGCAAGGCGGCAAATGATGAAGTGGCGGTCTACCTGGAACACTCTTTTGGAAACAGGATGCGAATAGACTATGGTTCCGGGCACGAGCTCAACTTCGTCATGTGGCTGTTGTGCCTCTACCAGCTTCGGATCATCGCCAAAGATGACTTTCGGCCCCTTGTGCTCAAGGTCTTTGAGCGGTATTTGGAGCTCATGCGCAACGTCCAATTAACATATTATCTGGAGCCAGCCGGCTCGCATGGCGTCTGGGGCTTGGACGATTACCAGTTTCTTCCCTTCTTATTTGGCTCTTCGCAACTTCTCCATCACCCCTTTATCACGCCGCTGGCGATCCATCAGGATCTCACGCTTGAGGAGTTCAGCCACGATTTCCTGTATCTCGGCCAGGTCAATTTCGTCAACGACACCAAGACAGTCAAGGGTCTACGGTGGCATAGTCCCATGCTGGACGATATTTCTGCCGCGAAATCGTGGACCAAGGTGGAGGGAGGCATGCGCCGGATGTTCGTTGCGGAGGTTTTGAAAAAGCTGCCTGTCATGCAACATTTTCTCTTTGGCTCGCTTGTGCCGGCGGTAGATGGCATGAGCACAGAGCAAGATTTTGGGCTGGAGGACGAAGAGCATGAGGACGAAGGGGGTGAGATCTCGCCCGGTAACGTTGGCAAGCACAAGCATCAACATGTGGGCTGGGGCGATTGCTGCGGCATCAAGGTCCCGAGTAGCGTTGCTGCGGCGCAGGAAATGAAGAAAAAGGGAGCCCGTGAGGCTCTTCGCAGGATACCATTTGATTAGATAGATGGGGAACGTCACAGGACAAGCTCTGAAGCACGCGGCCCAATTATGAATGATTAATACTTCTAACTAGACCATATTTCCTTCCCCGTTACGGATTCTATTCTTATACCAGAGACGTACGCGATTGGCCTCCATATTCTTCTGTATTACAATTACCACTACCGAGATCGTTGCTCTTGTTCCCATCTATATTTACCTTGTTCCGCAGATGACAAAATTGCGTTGAGTTGAAGTTTGACAGGACCACTCTACTCTAGAAGCCCCAGCTCCCGAAGACGAGTCATCCCAGGGAGATGCGCCCACTTCTCTTCCGACGGAGAGCCGCAAGTGAGGTCAAACCACAAGTCAGGATGATCGTTATTGATAGAATCCAGAGCGTAGGCGACGTTGCTGCCGTAAAGATCGCATCGCGGGACGTTGAGGCCCCTCTCGGGATAGAAGCGATAGGCTTTACAACCATTGGTGACATCCATGACGCTCTGCAAGGTGATGTGTCAGTAAACCTCTTCATCAATCACAGACGCTTGAGAAGGGGTTGGGGGCTGGTGGGGCACTCACAGCGCAGAATTGGTAGCAACCCTCCAATGTTACAGGCACATCGGGAGCATTCTCAACGAAACGGGCTAGAAAGTAGTTGCCCACAGGCAATCCGTGGACGCCGCAGTGATTGCTACCGGGCTTCGGTTTGCCCGTCGGCGCGTCTTCCTGGCAAACGGTCTTTGTGGGAATGAGCGTCGAGGTCGGAACCAAGGTAAGTGGCGCAGTGGTGACGGGAATCATGGAAGTGTCGATGACGCAGCTTTCTGTCGGGATCGGGTAGGATGACGGATCAACAGACATTATCGACGTCGAAGTCTCGGTAGAGTATGCAATGCTGCTGGTGTTGCTGAGGAAAGGAGTTACCGTGGGCGTGCGGGTTATCCAGGAAGATGTGATTGTATAGGCGGGGGAAGATACGTTTGTGGGGGCTGCAGGGACAGTGGCTTCGTTGTCGCACTCGGTCGTGGAGGGCAATATGACCGGGGCTGTCTGGATAAACGTTCCATTCTGCGTCTTGGTCGACAGTGTGTAGGTGACGGTCGAATTGGCGTGCGGAACACTGTGTGTGACGGTGGTATGGATGGCAGTCATATTTAGACCGCCGGTCTCAATGTTGCACGGCGTCTCCTGAGCTGTGCTCGTCGATATGCTCGTATAATACGGTGCAGTAGAGCTCATCTGCGTGCTGAATCCAGCCGAAGTCGGACTAAAATGGAACGTTGAGCTCAGGTCGTCGTCACAAGGCTCGGTCGTTTGTGAAGGAGTAACGGAGGTAGTATTCTGCCAAACGGGCACGGAGGTGGCTGTGCCGGTCGAACTCCCGGTTCCCAAAAACGAGCTCGAGTAGTGATACGAGAGACTGGATGTAGCGTTATGGTGCGTGAGTTGAGTGCTGGTGGTATTGTAAGGGCAAGGTGATTCGGAAACCGTCGTGAACGAGACTGTCGTTGAGGCGTGCGACGAGTTAACGGGAGGCGTGTATCCAGTTGAGAGACGAAGTGAGCTCGAGGATGTATTCCAAGCAGCCCTCGAGCTTGTAGAGTTAGTAAAGACCTGCGATGACAACGAGGATGAAGGAATTCCTGTGCCAGTATGCCTGAAGGATGTCAAGTTGCTACCGTACGAAGTCGTTGCCGTAATGTAAAAGGTGACGTCGATTGTTGTAGTGGATGTTGTGACGCTCTTTGGACAATCCGACGCGCGTAAAGAAGTTGTCCTAGACGTTGTATTCTGCGGCAGGATGAAGGCGCTACTACTGGGCGCACCCATCGTTCCAGTGCCGGCTGACGACGTCGCGTTGACGGTACCGTTAAAGTGGGTCCTTGATCGGCCCCGTACAGCGACCGGATGGGTCCATTCGCCCGATTGTGGGTCCGGTCGGAGGTTTCGATCTCGGGCGATATGTGCGACGGCCTGATTCTTGTTAGCGACCCTTGACTGGGTATGCATTTTTCTTTCGGACTTGCCTGTTCATCGGAGACCTTTGGCGCTGCATTGACTGTTTTGCCGTAGAGTAGAATGGCACCCAGGAGTCGGGCGTACTGCATTGCGAAATCCGATGAAGCCGCGTGGGCAAGAAACGAAGCCTGAAAAAGAATGAGGTCAGGACCGAAATCAGCGGGTTCACGCGCTTCAATGAATGGCGGACTGGTAATAGCGAGCTGGGGGGGGATTTAAATCCAGAAGCGGTTATTCAGTTTCGTTTTTATACGTTATTACCTCTTCGGTCGGTTCCCCAGGGAGTTGTAGGATCTCCATCAAAACGTCATGAACTGCGCGATGTGGAGGGCTGAAGAATAGAGGGAACACTATGAGTGCTGTCTATTGAGAGTCGCCTACTAGAAGGTGGGGAAGGGGAGGTGATAGTATTGAGCAAGGGAGCCCAGGAGCACCGCCCTTGAGGCGGCCACAACTCAGACACCTTCACGTTGGGCGACAAGTGGGTTTGTAGCAGCTTGGACAGTAGGATGCCCATAAAAGGGATTAAGTCCTCATGAATGTGATGAATTTCATTGTTTGATAGGCCACCTACACCAGCCCTCGAACCAGAGAACATAGTTCCGTAGGAAGGGAGGGAGAGAGAAGGCTAAGCCGTTGTAAAGTACAGTACCCAGGTATGATAACAATGTTTTCGTAGTGCCCTTGAGAGGTGAAATGCAGTGTAGGGTATCAGAAGGAGTTCACTGAACGCCGCCGTGCCCCTTACCTATCGGATGCCAAATGCAATGTAAAGAAAACCAACGCTCTGCACAAGTGAGAGTCGGAAGGTGTCCGCCGTCTCCTGTCCGGGGCGTACCAGTTCATCGCTGGAGCCAGTTAAGCGCCCAGCCACATCTGCTCGACTGCCTTCTGCAGCTACAGCATGGCTCACACACCTTTCTCTTTCAATCTTCCCAAATCGTTTCCAGATCGAGATCCTGCCGTCGTTCAGCACCGCAAACACTCCACCGTTTCCGCTTATCCCGTGACCCAAAGCCCAACGTTCTACCTCGTGAGGGCACGTCCAGGCTGCTTCTGCCCTTGTTTTCGCCAGTATCGCCGCCCTCGGCAGCCTCCGCAGCGGCCTTAAGCTGAGCAATCCTCTCTGCTTCCATAGCAGCTTCCTCGGCGTCAGGTGAGTCTGGTATGGTCTCGAGACTAGAAATGCTCGGGCTTCTAGATCTCGTCGATGTTGGGGTAGACGGAACCGATGACGGAAATGAGGCGGAGACACCATACCCGTGAGAGGAAGAATCGTAGCCTCTGAACGAGGGCGAGGAGGTTGCAGATGTGGGCGTAGTGGGCATCGGAAGCGATCCAGTGCTAGCAAGACCGGGATGTCGCGATGGCGAAGACGGACGACGGCGTCGAGGAAGGACCATAGAGGGCGTCGTTCCCATCAAGCTCGGGGAGCTGTTGCGCTCAGTGACCTTACGGTCCGACTCCAAGACTGAGGTGCGAATGGGCGAGGTGGGAAACGCCTCGTCGACAGGCTTCCGCGGGATTCGAACGCGGCTAGGTGACCCGGAGGGACTAGAGGGACGAAGTTGAGGAGAAAACAGAATATGACCAGCGGCATTGACACCAGGCATTGACTGTGTGCGAGACATTGGAGGAGCCAAGCTCGCTGCAGACCTCGATCTCGTATGATGACCGGAGAGGGGCGAGGTCGTACGGGGCCGATAGGGTAGAGGGGTAAAGGTCCAAGACGGGGCAGTCGGAGAAGTGGGACTTGGATCGGTCTGGCGACGCAAAGTGGGAGGTTTTCGCAGAGGCTCGGACTCGGTAACGGCAGAAGGGAGGAGGACTGGGTTCTGTATGCGGAGCGAGGGAAGAGGCGCGGGTCGGAACTCCTCCATTCTCTCGGTCTCGGGAACAGGTTCCATGGTGAACGACGGAGGGTCCGAGATGTCAGGCGGGCAAGGGCGACATTGGCTGCGGGCAACGTGGGAGAGGGCGCGGTAAACAACGAGTCTCGCCGTGTGTTTGCACGATGTGTTCTGGAGCGGTTGGACAATTGAGAAATCGAAACGACGATTCGGTTGCAGGTGTCAGTGACAAGTCGTGATTGCGCAGTCTTGGTTTGTTGTTTGGTCTGGTGGTGTGTCGACAAGGGAGGAAACCAAGCGGACTCGGAGGGAAGGTGTTGAGGTTGTCGAGGGATGTCGGTTTCGGGAGGGTCTAGGAGGTAAGAAGAAAGTCGAGGTTATGGGTATCGGCGGAGGAGCTAAGTGGCAGCAGAGATGGGCAAACAAACAGACAACACAGACAGACATAAGACAACACAGACAGACATAAGACGAATAGGCGAGGGGGGCGGGAGAACGGGCGGCAATATGGAGGATAAAGGGCGGCGGTATCAAACAGAGTCACACATTCCACGTTGTAGATGAAAAAGAGGACCCGGCCGGCTGGCGAAGGGGGTCTTTGAGTCTTGGGGTCTTGGGTTAGAGAACGGAAGGGACGAGAACGGGGTGTGTACATAATATCTTGGGCTGGGGAGGAGGGAGGAGAATGAGAGGCGCAGACGGCGGAGAGGGGACGGTGGGAGATGGATGGCACGCAAAGCGGGAGTTTGCGAGGCAATGCACTGCACAGGGGGAAGAGGCAGCAGAGTGAGTACCTTTTGCTGACCTGTGCTGACGTCGGTACCTCCAACGATTGCCGCTGTAACATACTAATGCAAGGTATCGTTTGTCTAGCGAACTATGGATAGGTACATGGGGCCGAGGCGAAGAAAGGGGGCGGGTTGTTTAGGGGACTTTGAGGGGAAAGGGGATCATCAGCCTGGGATTATTGGCCAGCGGCGCTAGCGCTTTGGGCCGTCCGCAACAACATGGCCCAGCGGTCTGCACGAGGAATGCTTATTTCGTTCTTCGTCTGCCTAACCAGGAAGGTATGAAGCCATTCTGTCTGAGCATCTGTCTACTGCTCCTTCCTGCTGAAGACCCGCATGCTGGTTTTGCTTGGTAGGTAATCTATTTGGTGTCGTTTAGCAAACATCATCGTTGTGGAAGACAATGTAAAGGTCTCGAACATTGGAGGGGGCTGCTGAGGATACAGGAAATTGGACTCGATATCCAAGGGAAATAAGATAATCGACGAAGGGGGGGACGACTACGTCTGATCCATCAACCGACCCCAACCTGATCAGTGCATCAGCATCTCATTGCTTGGTTGGTGGATCCTGACATCTTATTTGGCCAAGCGTTGGGTGGGATTCGGAAATGCCCAACCAAGGACACACTCTCAGCTCTCGTTCTTGTCAGAAGTTCAGGACGGTACTCCGTACGTATGTACAGGCCCCATCATCCGCTAAGGCGAAGCCCAGCTCGGCTCTAGCCTGGTACACGTACCTAGACCCGGACCTTCCAAGCGTCCGCCACGGCGAACCATCAGCTTGCTCGGAAGAACGACTCCTGCAGGGGCGGCGGTGGTGGTGGCGGCTTGCATTGGTTTGTCAGATGCTTGTGTTGATTGTCCTGCATCGCGCGCATGCACCAGTCTGTCTTACCTCGTCATGTACCCACCCACTGCAACGAATATACGATACAACGACACAGCGTCTCCCGTGGCACAACAAGGGAAAACAAGAGACAACAAGTGGCTGTTGTGACGGGAAAGCATGACCTGACCAGTAGCGCCACCAACCACCACTCCCGATGCCCCAGTCAGTACGAGGTACAAGCCTTGGACCACCAGACCCCGATCGACTTTGGCGTGCAAGCGGGCGAAATGCGACGTTGGAGGGAGGGGAGGGGGCATTGCTTCTGTACACTATTGACTCTCGACAATACTCGCCTATACCTACACTAGCCATAAGCCATTGAATTCTACATGCCTCGAGGTAGGGGCAGGTAACGAATAGTGCGGAACATACCGCCTAGGCCCCGTACGGCCATCTTAGGTAGGTTCAGGCTCCGAAAGAAAAAGGGAGAAAATCAACGTGTATGGGTAGGTAGTCCGGGGCAAGCAGGCAGGCAGAGTGGGTGTCCCTCATCACGAGACCTACCTGTGTAAACTACAAAGCACAGGATGAGACACCCAATGTGCGACGGTATGTTTCCCCCTCCGCTGCTTCTTCTGCCTAGCGCGGCTGCCTCTTGGATCTCGCCTCTGCCCAAGATGGCCAAACAAACTTAACATGTACCCCGTCCGTGCTGCCCAGTACGCGCTTTGAAATAAAACCAAAACCCTGCGCCGTCTTGTTGCTAACCGATAATTGTCATTGCCTTTTGAGCACACCTATCCCTCGCCCCCATCTTCTCCTTGTATGGATTGATCGCCTAAAAGCCGATTCCATCAACCTGAGGTGCCTGCCTGACCTATCTGTAGCTAGATACCTTACCTTATATAAGTACCTACCTACCTAGGTAATTTAGACGGGACGCAATGAGTACGGAACCGACCCTCTGGGCCGGCGAACGCCTCACTTTATCGACTCGCGCATGCTTTCACCGCCTACCATTCTATCTGATTTATTGCATCAGTCGTCTTTGTTGTTATCCTCTTGCCGGCCCTTGCCGGACGCTCGAGATAAGGACCATCGCCTTGCTTGCGCAAATACGTCGGTTCACACCTCATGTTTTCCGACGATGCGAACCATGCCCCCCCCCCTGATCTAGATAGGTAAGTAGGGATACAGAGAATTCTAGGTACAAACTGTTTTCTTCCGCAACATGCCGCGACGACAACCATGACCTCATCCACACCCTGTCCGTACGTATACACACTACCCCCATCCGAATATTCTGTCGTCACGCTCATGTTCTCATGTTCGACGCCGAATTGCAACTCCTGACGCATGGATTTCGGGTTCTTGGATACTCGGACTCTGTCCACCCTCCATCTGCGCGCATATAATAGGCACTGTTTTCTGGTGCGCCAGATGCATCATGCCACATGAAGTTGAACTGCCTGACCTTATGCACAGCCTCCTCAACTTCCAATCGCAGCCGCTGCCAAACACCAAATTCTCTCGATCCGCTTCAGCATGCTCTGCATTTACCCAGCTTGGCAGCTCAAATTACCTGCTCCTCCTCCTGCACCTTATTCTCGTCGCCCCTGACGCCTGGCAGACGTATGCTGTTACAACCGTTATGTTCTGTGTCTTTACTTCATGATTCCACTTTATAGGCGGAACTGGTTGGCCCAAGAGGCCGGCCCCATTTGACTACCTATCTTGCGGTTGGCCGTCACTGCCGTCACCATGGCAATCCGCAGTAATGTGAAGCGGGCAAGTTCGCTGTTTGCGGCTGGTCCAATCCGGTACCCTTCATTCCATCAGATGAGAGTTACAAATATACAGGCTCCGTCACCCGAAACACTCTTTCTTGGCCTTGATAGACTTGGGAACCCTGCCTCGTCTTATTCGTGTTTCCTTGCAGCCGCTGCAGCACAGCTTCCAGTCGCGTCGCGCATCAACAAACATTTCTGACATGCTAACCTGCCGCCTTGCTGGTATGCCATGCGGGTTTCTGGCCGCTTGTTGACTCTGCAACTTGTACCTGACACCTGACCCGGTCTGATGTGCCTCGTCCTGTCTTGTTCCCGTCGGGTACCTACCTACCTGGCCTCTTTCCTTCCGCGGCTAGGTACGCCGCTCTGATTTCACTTCTGCCAATCGAGACTCCAATATAATGCAATAAAATACCAGCGACCCCGACACGGCTATTATGCATTGACCGCTTTCCAGGTTCGGAAGGAGATTCTACGACGGGGCCCAAGATCGAACGAGTTATGGTTTTTCCTTATCTTGACTGCAGCTGTTTGCCATTGTTTTGTCAGAGTCACTATGAGTCTGGCTCCGTTCTACTTATCTGGTGATCGAAATGGCACCCGAATGGCTTCTGCCTGGAGGCACCTTTGTTACTGCATCCTATCATCTAACCGCACCTTGACGTATCCCCGTGAGCAACAGTCATGGCAAAGGGAGAGCTCTGCTGCCTCGTTTAAACGAAGCGACGAACAATATGTGGCTGCTTTTGAATTCAACACATTACTCTGTGTGTGTGTGTGTGTGTGTGTGTGTGTGTGACCTTCGTCGGCTCAAACCTGAGGCTGATATCTGGGTACCACGCTTGCGCGTCAATCATGTTCGTCATCCTATGGAAAAACATCCTCCAGGACCTCTATGGCCAGCTCTTGTCGACGGAAAGGTTAGAAGGTTGGAGCCATGGTGGAATGTATACCGAACTGAGAAGGTGGCGTTGGGCCGCTGAATATCGGCCGATGCGATTCATCGATTGGGACCCAGCACTCAGGGCGGTAGATTGACAACCGGTGTGCTTCAGTTGACTTCGTGTTCCGATGCACCTTTCGACCCTTTGAGACTCTGATTTCCGCCCTCTGCCGCCAAGTTCTTTGACTGATGGCTTTGGCGCCTGCCGCCGACAAGGTACCGTACAGCATTTGGCTCAGGAGGGAACAAACTTGTCTAGGATGAATTACGCAGCCGAGTCGCTTGTATCTCCCACTCGATGTAATCAAACAGCTTCTGCGGCGTTCGTAGGGCGGTATCGAAGGTTTCGGAAGAAGCTTTGGTAAAGAGAAAAAAGGTCGAGCAACGGCAATTTATCTGTTTGTCGCCAGCTTGCAGGGTAGGCATGAACCTCAACGGGGCAGTTCTGGTATCGTGTCTTTATGATCCATGATGACCCTCTGCGGCAGAATTCCCAGGTTTGTTCAAAAAGCACATACAGGCTGTTCAATCTACCGCTCTCCTCTGGCCGGGACGTAATCATTAACATCACCATGAGGAAGCTTTCAGGTCTGGCCCTGTTTTGCGGGCAACTTCGCGCGTTAGTTTGGAAGACGTTTCTTGTTGCCGTCGCCAGACGTCCTGTTGGATTCATCGTCAAGGCATACCTGATTCCGGTTGCTTTTGTGGCCTTCTTGCTCAACCTACCCAATCTCACGGTTAGCAGGAGCATCCACGGCGTGGGAACCCCGAACCCACTCCCCAGCCTTTCCGAAACCATCACAGAGAAGCCCTTATTCATCGTCAAGCCTCCGGGTCTGGGGCCCGATGTGGACGAGGCCATCGCCAAAATCACGCAACCTTTACGACCAGAAACTGTCCGGTACTTGGACGACGAACGAAGTCTCCTAAGCGGGTGCCTCGCCAACCTTCGGGGCATCAGCGGCTGCCATGCCTCCGTCACCTTCACAGACTCGCCGCAGACGACTTCTTTCGAGACTGTAGACGGAGGTCATCATTGGAACTATACCATACGAGCAGACCCGGCCAGACGAGGAGTTCCGTACAACGTGTTCCAGCACAATGGCGACCTTGAAGGTTTCCTCCTGCCCCTACAGATCGCCGTGGAGAATGCAGTAACGAAATCGAACACCAACCCTGCCACATTTCTCTTCACGAGCAAGTCCCAGGAGGAGTGGGACAGAAGCTTTCGTTCCAGTTGGCAAGAGCTCATCGCCAACCTTTACGGCTTTGCCTTCTTCCTCGGCTTCGTCCAGCAGCTTTTCCATCTCACCAGATTGATAACCCAAGAGCGCGATGACGGGATGTCACAACTTATTGATGCTATGGGCGGCAACGCCACTGTGCGGGTGTTGTCGTACCTTGCAATCTTCAACGTCATCTACCTTCCCCTATGGGTTATCCTTGGCGTCATGCACTGGAACATACTCTGGCCAACAAGCAGTGCAGCAATTCCTATCATTTGGCAGGTTCTCCTTGGTCTGGCTGTAAACAGTTCAACTGTATTTGCGGCATCCTGCTTTCGGAAAGCTCGCACGGCGCCCGTCTACGTTTCTGGAACCTCCCTGATACTATCCGTTGGCGCTCTGTTGACCGGCCTGGAAAAGACCTCCAAGGCGACTGTCATATCCATGTCTCTCTTCTTCCCGAGTTCCAACCACTTCTTCTTCGTTCAATCCATGTCGTACTGGGAGGCCAACTTGCAGCCTGCAGTGCTGAGCGACATACCTCCCCCGGCTTTCTGGGCGCAAAAACGACTTCTAGTAAGTGGAAGCACACTGTTATCGCTCTTAGTCGTGGCTATTGTCGTCTATCCTCTATTGGCTATACTGGTCGAAAAACATGTGCATGGCATCACATACAAGGGACGAACTTTTGCCGGAGAAGGAAGAAGCGCAAGGTCGATCGCAATCGAGGCCAAGGATCTCCAGAAAACCTTCAGACCATCTCTTGCTGGAAGAATGAGGTGCTGGATCAAGCGAGAATCTTGCAGTGTCGTCAATGGCGTCAGTATTCTGGGGCATAGAGGCCAAATCCTCTGCCTTGTTGGCCCGAATGGTTCCGGGAAGACCACTACTTTGCAAATGATGGCAGGTCTCCTGCCGTCGACCAATGGCACGGTCCATATCAATGCACTTCCTTCGCAGTTGGGTTCGTCGCTCCAAAACCCTGGGTTTTCTCCATATTGGAAGCATTGGCTAACTCTTTCAAGGCATCTGTCCTCAGAAAAACACCCTCTGGCCAGGACTCACGGTGGAGGAGCACCTCAGTATCTGGACTAGCATCAAAGGTGGCAGTCATAACACCACCAAGCTGAAGCAGCTCATTGCTGGCTGCGATCTAGCTCCCAAGGCCAAAAGCCTCGCCCACACTCTCAGTGGTGGCCAAATGAGAAAACTACAGTTGGCATGCATGTTTGCCGGAGACTCTTCGGTCTGTCTCGTCGACGAGTGTACCTCGGGGTTGGTAAGTATACTGTGTACAAGATCATATTCGGTGGTGGAATAACTAACTGTTTGGCAAATCAGGATCCTCTTTCAAGAAGAGTTATCTGGGAGATCCTTCTGGAACAGCGAAGCCGGCGAAGTATCATCTTCACGACGCATTTTCTGGATGAGGTTGAGGTCCTTGCAGATCACATTGTGATTCTTTCCAAGGGACAGGTCAAATGCCATGGACCAACTACAGCTCTAAAGCAGCTTTATGGCGGAGGATACAAGGTCTCTATACCGCATTCGAATGCTCCTATTGATCAGCCATACCCGCACACCGCCCATCAAGATCAACTCGGTAAGCCACAAGAAGTCTATCATCTCCAACAATTTACCCCAAGTGCCTTCTTGCATGTTGATGGTTAAAAACTGACCGTCTGCAGTCTACACAACGCCCAACTCTACCTCCGCTGCCGACTTGGCGACAAGTTTGGCTGCCGCCGGTGTGTCCGATGTCTCCATTCTAGGTCCGCAGGTTGAGGACGTCTTCCTACGGGTAGCCGATGATCCTTTACAGCTTGTCAAGGCTGAATCATCATCCCCTGATCCGAATCTCGACCTGACACCTGGAAAATGGGCATCATTCTGGTCACAAGTGAAAACTCTTTTCTGGAAGAGGATCATCGTCTTGAAGAGATATTGGTGGCCCTACATATACGTCCTGGCACTACCCATCGCCATCACTCCTTCCTTTTCCGGTATTCTGAAAGGATACACGGCGCCCCTTTGCGTTGACATTCAGCCAACTCTGTACTCCGGATACGAGCTCTACGTATCGTATGGGGGGGTCAACGTGATTGATGGGGTGGTGGAAACCTCCCCCGGGTTGCTTCTTGGTGGTCCTTCCTCTGTGAATGAATCGCTACACCACTTGATGAACAGGAATGGGTCTATAGCCAGGTACTTTGATTTGTCTCAGTATGACGAATGGATCAGGCCTGTTGCAACACTGGACGGGTTCATGAAGTACTTGAACGATAATAAGGCGGGAGTATCGCCTGGAGGTATTTTCATGGAATCAAACAAGAGCGACCCGGTCATTGCATTATTCGCTGAAAACGGCGTCGAGGAGGGCATGAGACTCTTCAACTTGTACAGCCAGATTCACAGCGGCTTGGATATCACTGCATCTTATGGCACCATGGGTGAGATGCCAGCAGTAAGTTATCTACTTTGCTCACACATGAACTCCAGCTGACTTGGAATTAAAAGCGGCCTGCAAACTCAGGCATGTTCTACGCAGTATTCTTCTGTTTGATGCAGGCTGTGTATCCCGCAGCGTTTGCCCTGTATCCCTCTATTGAAAAGAGTCGGAAAGTGCGTGCGGTCAGTTACGCTAATGGGGTTCGAAGAGCACCTTTGTGGGTTGCATACGCCTTGTTCGACTTTTTGTTCGTCTCTGTCATCTCTTTCGCTATTACCGCCCATCTCGGGAGCAACGTGCCCCTTTGGAATGGCGGTGCTTGGCTGATGTTGCCAATCCTAGCCCTCTATGGTCTAGCAGCCATTCTATTCAGCTACATCATGTCGGTTCTGTGCAAGACCGGACCGGTAGCATTTCTTGCGGCATCTTCCCTGAACACGCTCATGTTCGCCATTGTCGTCGTTGCATTCGTAGTGAGTACACTCAGTCACAAATCCCTTCAGAATCAGCCAGGTCGTGGTTGACCATTGCCTAGGGCCCAAACGCCTTTATCGACGTTGCGGAGGTAGATAGTGTGGTGACAGCGACAACCTTTGGATTGAACATATTCTTTCCCATTGGTAATCTCTTCAGATCAGTGGCCTTCGGACTCAACGCCATGGAGCTTAGTTGCAGGAACGGTGTAATCGTATCCGCTTCGTCAATCTATGCGTACGGTGGGCCAATCCTGTATTTGATTGTTCAAGTCGCTGCATTGTTTGGTATTCTTGTCTGGTTGGAAAGGGACCACTCGTTTCAAACGGGTGATGCGGTCAAGCATGGTACTTCGGCTGCAGACTCAGAAAAGTCGCCAGACTTCCCAAGCGAGGAGGTTAATGTGGAAAAGCTCCGAGTCGAGAAGACCACAGATGACCCTCTCCGGGCCTCGCACCTCACAAAGACCTTCGGACGGAATGT
This sequence comes from Colletotrichum cereale, assembly GCA_034509685.1. Taxonomy (NCBI): domain Eukaryota; kingdom Fungi; phylum Ascomycota; class Sordariomycetes; order Glomerellales; family Glomerellaceae; genus Colletotrichum; species Colletotrichum cereale. Next base: position 90,596 of record JASUDE010000136.1, read on the forward strand.
AGCCGTCGACGATGTCTCTATCGGGATTGGTAAAGGTGAGGTGCTGGCACTCATTGGACCTAATGGCGCGGGCAAGTCGACGTTGATCGACTTGATCCGAGGAGAGCTGACGGCGGACTGCGGCAACGGATATCTCTGCGGAGAGGACGCAAGGAGTGTCTCTGCACAGAGGCATCTCGGCGGTAGGCTTACACCAGGCCGTTTAGTTGGATGATGATAATGATGCTAACTGTTTAAAGTCTGTGCCCAGTACGATGCCCTTGACTTGATGAACACCAAGGAGCATCTGGTATTCTTCGCAAAGATCAAGGGCGTCGAGAATGTTCAGCGGAACGTTGAAACAATCATGGCAAAGCTGAGCCTGACACCGTATGCCACCCGACCAGCCTCTAAGCTCTCGGGAGGCAACAAGCGAAAATTGAGTCTCGCCATTGCACTGATGGGTATGCTCCAACCCTTGAGGTTTTATAAAGGGTGCTTGCTGATCAATCTTAGGCACACCTCCGGTCCTTGTCTTGGACGAGCCGACGTCAGCTATGGACGCCGTGGCCAAGCGAGCGTTCTGGGAGATCATCCACCAAATCTCCCCAAACCACTCATTGCTGCTCACCGTAAGCTTCTCATAGCTTCTATCCCTCGTTAATGCATGCTGACGTCGAATGAAGACACACAGCATGGAGGAGGCAGACGCCCTCGCCCACAGAGCTGCCGTCATGTCACGACGAATCCTCACTATCGGCACCACCCGGACACTGCGTCTGAGGTACAGCAATGTCTATTACATCCAAATACTCCTCAAAACAGCACCATTGTCCACAGTCGAGGAGATGACTTCCGTCAGGTCTTGGGTGCAAGAGAGCGTACACGGGGCCATGATGGAGCGAGAAGTGCTCGGTGGCCAAATCAGGTTCACTGTCCCGGGATCCAGGGCCCCGAAGAATTCCAAAGTGGAGGATGATCAGAAATGGAACGGAAGTCACGTCAGCCCGATTGTCGATTTAATCCATTTGTTGGAAGCGGCGAAGGAGGATCATGGCATTGAGTACTACTCCATCGGGGGCGCCACCCTGGAAAGGGTGTTCCTGAATGTGATGAAGGAAAACAGCATCGTTTTGGATGAAGAGAGACCAAAACCACGGTGGTGGAAGTTCTAGCGGCAGTTTCTCGGCGGCTCAGTCGTACACGATGAGCCAGTTTAAGTGACTTGGATCAGAATCGCAGAACACGGTTACGCGACTTCAATTCTTCAGTATTTGATATGACTGGGAGGCTATTGAGTGGAACATGGATGATGGAGGCTATGGTTTCGAAACATAAAAACATTGAGCTGCTATCATTGTGCCGTGTTGTTCAAGTTCCGAGGAACGATACCAGAACATAAAGACATAATTCTGGACTACTGATGCAAGATAGAAATGGGCTCTTCTCGGATATTTATTCACCTCAGTCAGCTATCTAGATGTCTGTTTGAATGGAGAGAAGAGCAAAATCTTCGAGAATGCATTCAAATGTGTTTCTTTGCCTGGGGTCTCCAACTGTACATTAATAATTCGAAGAGGTGAGGACCTCATCAGTACTGGAGGGCGTGACATTATATGGAAATACCATCTGACTAAGAGGTCTCGTTGCTAGACTCAACGAGTGTACTCTCCTTTGCAGCAGGCGCAAAATCCTCAGCGGCAACACCAGAAGACAAGCCATCTTTGGGGGCCTCCTTGTCGGACTTGCCGATAGCAGCTCTGCGTCTCTCCAGGTTCTCTTGAAGACTCAAAAACGTCTTTCTTGTGCGGGTCCTGAGTGCATCGAGACGCTGGCACTTCCTGCAGTTATTATCGACGCGGATGCGGTTCATCGAATGAATCCGGCGCTCAGCACACGCATTACTGTCCATGGTAGTGCCGGCAAGGAAGTCCCGTTGGTCTTTGCAATCAGAGACCTTCACACCGAACTCGCTGTGATTGCACTTGTAAATGGTTCCGCGATAGAAGCACATGTTTGCCGATGCCTAGCTCCGTAAACGCAGAAGTGGATAATTCCGTTAGGTTGAGTTTGTTGTTGAGTGCTTGGCGAGTCTGACTTGTGTCCTAAGCTCTGGCCGACGGCTGTGGATGTTTATATCCTTTGCAACGGCCACTGTATGCATGCCTGAACAGCATACCGGGCTTTTCTGGATTCTTTGTGGGTCATAATCGAATACTGAAGGGTTTAGTGCCTCAACTGCCTTGTTCTAGACATAGGTATAGACAACTGCCGTTATGTCCTTGCAGGCCCCAGTTGCGCCAACAAAGAGCCAGACACGGCATACGCACATCGTCATGAGCGGTTACTAACAACGTCCTCTTTGGACAGTAGTTGACTGCTGTCGGTAGCCCCGAGTTTCTAATCGACCATAGAAGTGAGAAACCCACTCTCCAGAACTTCCACAAACGTCGAGGCCCAGGCAATGCTACCAGACGAACAGTGTTCATCTACCTGCGGCACCTTGTATCCTAGCCTCCGCAGAGTTACCATCAAGCTTGAGTCCGGCCCCGACGACACCATGACGCCCCGGGTCTCCAACAAACACTCTATATCCGACGTAGAGTCGCCAAAGTACACCAACGCCCTAGCATCCTCTACTCCCTGCCGAGTGGCCAAGGCACGCAAAGCGCGCAGCTTGTCCTCACAGGTCGTTAACGTTGTCTCTCGCGACGGAGTCCCGAGCACGTCTGGCCCAAATATGCTTCCATCCATCTCGATTTCATTGGCAACAATATCGAGGCTGTAATCCGACAAGACGCCACTGATAAAGGACCTCGACCAGTTGACAGAAACAACTGAAACCGTCCATCCATTGTCTTTGGCCAAGTCCATAAGCGTCGTAAAACCATCGCGAAGCTTCACCCTTCCTTCCGTTCGTGCCGCTTTCCCAGCTTTTACGAGGTCTTCTCTTTTGAGACCCCGAAACAACCATGACTGCTCCACACGCTGGACGGACCGCAGCTCAACTTCATTCAGACCCCGCAGATAGGCGAGCTCTTCTGGAAGAGACAGGCGGTCGTTTGCGATAGGTTTATATGTGGAAACATGGTCAGCATGATCTTGGCTATAGTCTTCGAGAATTTGCTGCCATGCAGAAGATAAGTCGATGCCGCGTTGTTTCTGGAACTGCAAAGCAATCTGTGCCAAGACACCGATTGTGTCCTTTGTAGTGATTGTCCCATCGAAGTCAAAGACGAGATTGAGCGTTTTCCGAGGCAGGAGTGCCATGGTGTGAACCGAATCGAGGCGAAGGACGCTTCAGGAAGTGTATGCACGCCTAGTGGTGGTATGGATCCGTCAACACATCAACCTTGACAGGTCGTGTTGTAAGCATGAAGTTAGTGGGTTCCCCACTTTGAAGAGAGGCGATCTTCCAATCACGGAGACAACCACGATGCTCCAATACCGGGCACACAACATTGAGCACTGCACAAGATACTGTACCCAGAACGTCACGAAAAGCTTTTAATGAGAACACGCATTATTTGATCTATTCGCTTCCCGTCCTGAAGCCTATCAGTCGAGTAGCAGCTAAGCAAGTTTTCAACACGTGTCGTAACCCAGTGCCTAGGGGGTATCAAAGCCCCCAAGTTCCTGCAAGTAGCAAACCACCCTCGAACAAAGTCGAGCAGTGCCATCCAAACGCCATGCAATGCCTTTCGAACCTTCAAGCCCGTAACCCAGGTAATAAAAGTACAATCGTTTATACAACATCTTCCATAACCACTTCCTCATCGTCGTCCTCGGCCGCGGCTTCTTCCGGGGCGGTCTCGCTGGTTGCGCCGGAAGCCATACTCTTCAGGTGCTCTTGTAGAGACCACTCGTTGGCGTGAATACCCGATCGGTTGAGAACCGCGATCTTTTCCAGGGTCTGACGTAAGAAAGCCTCGGGCTGGTCGAATCTGGCCTTGAGAATGGACATTTTCCAGTATTCGTACTTTCTGAAAGCCTCCATGAGACCATCGAGAAGCTGTTCCTCCGACATACGGGCAGCTCTGTTCTCGGCCTTTTTGGGCTTCGTGGCCTTTGTGGGTGCAGATGTTTTCTATACTGCATTAGCGGCGAAAAGCAACGCAAGGATTGTTCGCTACTCACGATGAAGGAGCCGAACTTCTCCACAGCAGCAGCAGAACCATGGTGAATAATGCTGTTCGCTGCGCGCTGCTCCATGATTTGAAGCGTGTGCTTCGGCCTCTGGGCCTCGACCTGCTTCCGCTGCAGGATTGCCTGACTCTCGGCGTTATCAACAGGCTTACAAGCAAGCTCGTACTGGATTCTGGCGGCAATCTTCGTTTTCTCTGTGCAAAGTTAGGCCTGAGACACAAAAGTTGACATGGTTCGAGCTTACTGGGAATCGCCTTGCGGTAGTAGGGCTGCCAACGACGACCCTTCTCGAATGGCTTCTTCTCCACCTTGTCTGCCTTGGGCCGCAGAAACCGGGCTGGAATACCGGCGTTGGCCGCATCGGTCCTCGCTTTGGACTTCGCCTTGAAGCCAGGCAGGTCCTCTTCGGTGAAGACGAAAGTGCTGCGCGCAAGCTCCTTGCCCATCTCCAGATCGTATTCCTTAGGCATCAGTTGATGCTCGGCTCTGTCGGAGTTGAGTAGCATTTTGAAGCGGTGCTGGACAACATAGTCAACTGGGCTGTTCAGTCCTTCGCAGCGCGTAATACAACATACCTCAACACTGCCATCTGGGCGCACAACGTCCCACTGTCGCATCGTGCCAACTTCAATCTCAGCATCATCCGGCAGGCTGTCCCATGCTTCCCACAAGTCCTTTGGGACACGGGCTAAGTATGCTTGGCCAAAGGAGCCCTGGTCGCTGTACTGGTCAAAGAACTCGAGATCCCCGGCATCTTCGTATAGGTCGTCGTCGTCTAGGGGAGAGGCTGTCACAGCTTCAGGGTCGGGCTTGATGTATGGTTCCGGTTTGATGTACGTGGAGTCTGCCATTTTGAAAGTGTGATCTGGTGGGGAGGTCCTTTTGGCGTTCCGCGACCGCGATGTTCAGTTGAGGTGAAATCGATCGATGGTGTATCCGTAATGACGAAAGAACAGTCCAAGTTAAAGTTATCCACAATAGCAGCTAACTACCCACCTACCCAGGTACCTAGAAAGGTAGGTAGAAGGTGCTGTCCCAATGAAGACTAGTGTGACAGGTCATGTGACATGAGTGGAATTGGATTGACCCTGACTTTACCTCTAATTAAAGTGACAAGTTGAAAAAACTGCTAATCCCAGATTAATAGGAGTTTAGTTCTTTATAGAGTGCTCGTGAATGGCTACTAAATAGAGGCGTAAAGACTAAGAACATACTCTGTAGGCAAGACCAAAGCACAGATAAGTACATGTTGTTGGATGTGTCGATATACATACTAAGGTACATACAATTCCGGCCAGGGGGGTGTGCCTAAGTCGACCTCGGGCAACCACTTATAAAGGTGCATGCCCCACTACAAGCCTGGAACTCCAGCGTCGTGACCTCTTTAAAAGCACCTGTCCGCCTACGCCCTACATATCGTTACCAAGGCTGACAACAGCAACAACAAAAGTCAAGCATCGCATTGAATCAAGTCACCCTCGTTACAGGCCTTAAGGGCCTACTTGACCTCCCTTCGAAAGCTTTCCCACACCATCTGCAACAGCACCAGTCTTTGACAACAATGAGACTGCGATTCGAACCTTCATCACCCATCACAAACCCAAACATCGGCATCAAGACGGGGAGGATACCAAGCTAGTTTCTTTGTCTACAGCTGCAACAGAACCATGGCCCCTGTAAAATCCCTCGCCGAGCTGTGCATTGCGGTATGCCAAAGACACATCACCGAACTGAGCAGTGTGGGAAACGGCGACACCCTTCAGTACCACCATGTCCGCGATATTCTCATGAGGGTCACGAACCCAGCCCAGCTCCGCGAGATCGAAATCAACTCCCCTCATATCCAAGGCGAAACTTCCGAAATCTGGCTGCGCCTTATCAAGAAGGAGTTTCCGACCGAAAGCCACGATAAAAACTACGCCCCTAAGAATCCGTCGAAATGGTACAAGATATACGAACGATATGCCGAGGAACGCCGTCATGCCCAACAGCAGGCCGAGGCTGAGTTGCTTGCAAGGGTTCAAGGCCTGCAGCAGAAGAAGGATAATAATGTCAGCAGGATCGTTGATCCAAAGTTTGCGAGGTTCCTACCGAAGCCACCCAAAACGGGCCGTACTTTCGGAACGCGAGGTCGGGGAGGTAAGGAGCTCCCCAGTTCCCTCAGCTTCGCGGCCGGAAGCAGAATGAAGACGACTACGGGCGCCAGTGTCATGAAGAAAGCCCGTAGAGAGGCCAAGGAGATTGTTGGCATAAGAAGCAACCTGGCCGTTCCTACGGGCTTGATCAGAGCCCCGCGACTGAGCAAGGCTCCGCCTTCGATGGCCGCCGAGCATCGGATCTCGACCCAGCCGGTATTTCGGCCCACATCTACCAGCACCCGCCCTCCCACACATTCCACATATGTTGCGGCATCTAAGACCACTTATGTTTCTGACTCGTCAGACAATGAAGGTGGCGATCTGTTCGGTGACGAAGGAACGTCCAGGCAGAAGGGCAACACTGGAAGCTCGGCTGGTCAGCTCTCCTCCCCCAACAAGTCTACAGGGTCCAAAGATCGAAGTCTCCATACGCCCGCCAGCTCTCACTCTGGATCTAAACCATCTCCTTCCTCGTTAGGCTCGCAGTCGGCAGGTCTACGACGCGGCGGTGGCATTCTCGGAAATGCACCTCGGCCGAAGAGCAACATTAGAGTCGAAAGACCCACGCCCAAACCCGAACCAGCCACTAGAAATGCAGAGCCGTCTCGCGCCCACAAACCACTTGCTCAGAACAGCGGCCCGCAGTCGCCGCCATTGCCCGCTTCCCTTGACGAGATGCAACCGACTCGCCCAACCTTGGGCAGCCAGGAGTTGCCTAGAAAGAGGAAGGCGGTTGACATATTCATGCCCAAGAAAAAGGGCAGACGCTGAAACATTAAGTGGGCTTGTACATGACTGAGTAGGGGAGGAGGGTCTGACTACTCTTTGGAAACTTTTGACATACAGGAAGGCGTTGAGAGACACGGATGGGTACATGATATTGGGATTCGGGCGTCGGCAGGATTAGGCATATACCCACTTGCTTCATAATGTGCCCCAGCTGTAAGGCGTAGACACATTATACGGACGGCCTGGTTTTAGGCTCAGACATGACACAAAGGACGATCTTTAATATGCCTAGCGGATCGGCTTGTCAAATATAGCACGAGAATGCATTCATCATTAAAGCAACATATTGATCAGCGACGTTTGTTCTTAGTGGGCGGGTGTTCTATCGCCGTGCTTTGCTTGTTGCATTTGCGTACGTGTGGACCCCTGTCTAGATCCAGCACCTAGTGAGTGCCAGTCTATTCGTCACTGCTTCTATCAAAATGCCCTCAACCGAGTGACTGCAGAAGCTCTTCTCCCCCAGACAAGAAACGGCAGGCATGCCTCATTTCATCAGCAGCCCAGCCACTCCAATGCCGCGCCCCAGTCCTTGGGGCTAGAGAGTTATCGGGACGTTGCTCATCTCGGCCAATATTCATTTTCCGACTGATCGGTTCAGTTGCCACCACGTAGGGCGAGAACCAGATGCAGCGTGGCGCCGGCCTCGAGGCCGTACTCGGACGCGGACTTGTCATCGACCCTGTTCCATCAGTGCGCATCGCGTCAGTCAGGTGTTTTGCCCACCTCCTCTAGCTCGGGAGGACCGCTCATGTTTGGTGAAGTCTAGACTTACATTTGCTTGCCGCCATATATCAACCTCTGCTGAACGGGCGGGATACCCTCCTTCTCCTCAACCTTTTCCTTGATCTGCGAGACCTATTGTTGGAACGGTCAGACGACTCCTTTCTTCTCCAGCGTTCCCTGGTGGAGATCGGGGAAGGGGTTTTAAACACGCACCTTGTATTCGTTTTCGATATCGAGCTCGATCTCCTTGCCGGTCAACGTTCGCACCCTGTGTTGTTTCGCGCAATCAGTTTTGAGCTGTTCCGGAGGGTTCCTCTCGCCGCCGCTGGGCGGTTGGAGCGCACGTACTTAATCAACATCTTGACAGATCAAAACTTGCTTAGAAAAGCTTGAAGAGTTGTTCCGAAATCGAAAGGAGATGCAGGAATGTGAAAGTTCGCGGGTGGTCTCGTTTCGCTGTGGGTATCGTTCGTTCGTTGGTCCGTTGGTTGTTTGGAGATGTGACAGTTGCACGATTGATAGTCAAGCTCGCGAGGCGGGCAACGCATAGTAAGTCATGGTGGGGGAGGGGCCTTAGTTGGTAGTGTAAAGCGAGCAGGGGTAGCCCAGAGATGGCTGGCCCCACGTCGAGCTCTCCCACATATCCATGGTCTGTGCTGCACGCAGCACAAGCCAACCGAAACGAACCGTTGGCTCAGGTGTGACTTAGGTGCAGGCGATGGATATAATCTACAGAGAGTAATACTCCGTAGGTATGTGCGACATTTTGCGACTGCACTACCTATATCTTGTCCTTGTCAAGGCGGCAGTAATTGAGCGGATTGTGTTTGTATTACGCGGTTTCAATATACACTTGCCCTTCCCTTAAGCAAATGCGAATGAAGGTTGTGTCCGAAGCTCTCAGTCATTTTCATTATAGTACACGTCCTTCAAAGACCGTAGGAATACAGGGGAGATATTCTTTTTGCGCTCAAAAAGCAGCCGCCTCATTTCTGATCGCGATCTTCAAACACGTTCAGGCCCAAACCCTCAGAGTCAAGCAGCAGTCTGTTCTTGCTGCCAGACTCCTGCATCTGTTGAGCGATGGCACGAGCATTCTCGATCTTCTTCAGTTCGACGTATGCTTTGCTCTTCTTGATGGCCTCTCCAATCAGCTCGGCGGAGCGGGCCTCACCCTGAGCCTTAACGACCATAGCCTGCTTCTCCTGGCGGGCCTTGTCGACGACAAAGGCTGCGCGCTGAGCCTCCTGCTGGGCAACCTGCTTCGCCTCAACAGCGGCCGTGAACTCAGGAGAAAATGCAAGATGCTACGTAAACAAATCAGCACACAGAGAAGAAAAGTCAAACAAGGCAAAGACATACCGTCAGGGATACATCGTCTAAGAGAATGTTGAAGCGCGCTGCACGTCGGGAAAGGTTCTCGCGAACGAGCTTGGCAACCATCTCTCTCTGGGTGATGAGCTGGGAAGCGTTGAACTGAGCAACGACGCTCTTGAGGACCTCATTGACGATGGACGGCAGCACTCTCTCGTCGTAGTCGGTACCCAATGTGCGGTAGATCTGGGGCAGGGCCTTGATATCGGGTCTAGAAAGGACACGGCAAGTGATGTTGACCATCTGCAAGTCCTTGGTTCCGGTAAGGGAGGCGACATTCCTAGGCTTCGCGCGGACGTCGTACGTGACGGGAGTCTCGAACCAGGGGATGACGAAATGAGTTCCTAAACAACAGTTCCGAGTCAGTCCATCGTAACTTCAAGGTCGGGACAACAACGCTTGGTGCAAGCCTTGAAGGGGAGTACTGGGTATACCTTCGGCGTAGATCTCCTTGCTCACACCAGTTGTCCTCCTGTACTTGATCGCTCTGTGACCACCATCGACGTTGAACAGCGCATTCTGAGCCAAAACAACAGCACCTCCAAGAAGAACAAGACCCGCCAATCCCATACCAGCGCCGCGAGGGCCTCCGGGCAAGCCGCCGCCGCCGAAGCCACCGCGCTTCTGCTGCTGCTCAGCAACCTGCCTAAGGCGTGCGTAGGCCTCCTCTATAGGGCTTCTTCCTCCAGACATGATGAATGCTGGTGGCAGGATCGTCTATCGGGACAGCTATCAGGCAGCTCAAGGGAATGGGATGATCGATCGGGTTGTCGTCGGTCGAGTGGGCGTGGGCGCTGCAGCTTTGGACGAAGCAGATGATGATGGGTGGAGCAGAGCTTTGTCAGTCTTCAACGTCACGGTCTTGCGGAGCTCGAAAATTGATGTTGGCCGGTGCTTTCGGCATGGGAGGAGCCGCTGGCAGCCAGTGGCATTGCACCTCAGGCAGCTCCTATTATTACTGGCCTTCAAGCCGTCATGAATTTTGGTGGCGCACAGACCACAGCTGTGTCCCCTTCCCCAGCAAAGCTGAGCTGTGCGGCTGCCGCCTGGCGATAGCTCTTTGCCAGCTGGTCACCCAAGTAGGCGCTGGGCACAGAACGGAAGCCGAAGCACTGAAGCCAATTCACCCATCAATTCTGGTTCTTGAACGCAACAAGCAAAACACCTCCATGGGCCTTTTGCTACGATGCGACGGGTCTAACTCCGACGACCGGGCCGGGTCATATCTATGATATTGAGACGGCGCGGTTACACTCTCCTGTGATTCGATTCATGCATGAGAAAACACCCTGCAGCAGCACGAGCTTGTAGCTCTTGGTACCGAAGAAGAGCTAACTATCTTTGTTGGTTACTCTCCACTATGCTCTGAAGCCGCAGGATTTTGTCCAGGTGACTCGGTGTTTTTCTTCCCTTTCTGAGAAAATACTCTCTCATTCCTTGAAGCTCCCTTTCGTTGTCCAGGTTGTTCAATCTGACCTACTGTCAACTCAACCAGCAAACATGTCATCCACAACACAAACTGTTACTCATGGTAATGGCACGGCTGCTGGTGCTGTGATATCCACGAACCGGCTCTTTATTCGGCCCTCCACCTTGGCCGACGCCCCGGATATGGCAAGGCTTGCCAACAACCTCAAAATAGCAGGAAACATGCGGAACACCTTTCCATCGCCTTATCTGCTCGAGCATGCCGAAGGCTGGCTTAGACTCTGCGCCAAAGACCCGGGCAACAACTTCGCTGTTTGCAGAGCAGAAGACGGGGCTTACGTCGGCAATATGGGTATCATCCGGGGCAACGATGTGCTGCATCGCACCTGGGAGCTTGGCTACTGGATCGGCGAGGAGTACTGGGGACAGGGTTTCGCAAGTGAAGCCTTGGTAGCTCTCTGCAGATTCTGCTTCGAAAACAGCCCTGAACTCTTGAGGTTGGAGGCATCCATGTTCAGCACTAACACGGCGAGTCGGAGAGTGCTCGAGAAGGCCGGCTGGACACACGAAGGCACCAAGAGGCAAGCCGTTGAAAAGCAAGGCCGGATCCTCGATCTGTTATTTTTCTCGATTCTTAGACATGAGAGTCTCTCCTGACATGCAGGTTCAATCGAGTTGCGTGGCGCAAATGGTGGTGAGGGCGATCAGGACGTGAAGATAGGGCTCAAGATTATGTTGATACGCATGCATGGGGCTTTAGCGCCAAGAAGACAGCCCTCGGCTACTCTTGGAGTAAAGAATATGGGCTAAAAAGCGTTGGAGTGTTGCGCTCATAATTTTGTTGTCATCTCATTATCGGGGATAAGCTCTTTGAAGACTGGATCACTGGCTGTAGCAATTCATCACCAAGCACGGCTTCCATTTCATAAACCTCCAGTCTGCTTGTGATCGGAGTGAAACAGAAACGGTGCCACTTGATGATGATCCGATGCATGCTGTGTCAATTCGAACGCTCTTCGTTCCAAGGCCATACAGCTCAGAAAAGAGACGTCACTGACGTGGATGACTGACTGTGAGTGGCTTCGCGCGACGACGATGTTTTCTATGGCGACATTTCAGCCAAGGAATTTCCTCCATCCTATACATTTCCCCTCAGGAGCCCCTCGTTTCTCAATAAGAGACTCTACCCTGCCTTGTAGTCAAAAGTAGCATAAGCTTTCTCTTTCGGCCCTCACACATGGTACGTGTGACAGAGGTCAGAAAGCATTTGCCTCATGCTTTGATAGGTAGTCCGATCTCAAGGTTGACCCTACTTGAGCTAGTTTACCTCGTCGCTAGTGTCGTGGTTTGACAATATTGTCACCTTGTCCTCCTTAGAGGGGTCCTTTGACAGCTCCAATAAGTTCGAATAGCATCATATCGCATATTCATTTGCAATCTTGCACTTGCACTTATCTCTCTCTATGTACATAGCATGTTTTTCGGTACTTTCTTCATTCCTTCCATTTCTAGTTTTTGTTTCTCTCCCGGCAGCATGCGTCTCTTGCAGAAATAGAGCAAATCAATCGCCCTCGTTGACAGTTGTAATCAGAACATAGCGTCCGATATGATAAGCACCAGCCCTGGTCCGCGTTTCGTCCCACTTGCACGTGGTCTTGCATCAATATACTTGTAACGATAAAGGCATATTCGGGTTGTACCATGAGGCAACCTGATAACTGTATAGCCAAAGTCAAGGTCACTGTTGAAGGCCACGTTTGTATTTGTGAGTTTTGGTTGAGTTACATATCTCGCCTTTTGGTCTAAACTATGAACTTGGATTCATGGTCTTTCATTTTGTACCAGTGAGTCTCCCCAAGCATGCCATACAAGCAACCGAGATCTACGCCCTCGAGCGAGACCACCTCACGGCTTCCCAACAAGGCCTCATTCTGGTAGTTTTCCTGGTGCATGATAGTGTGTCATAGAAGCGATGGCACAGCGGCAAAAGCGCGAGCTTGTTGCTTTGCTCGGATGCCGTCAACGAAGGCCAGAATCTATTCCCAAATGAGTGGTACGACAATAAATTCGGTTCGCCAGAGAGCGTAGGAGATTGGCTTGCTTAGCCAAACTCCCGAAACTTGCTTCGATACGATAACTGCTGATGAAGTGTGAAAGCTAACGAAACCAAGGCCTGCTCAGACCGGAAAGATTAGCGAACCCGATAATTCTTGGCGTGTGTACTGATAATAAATTTGATTTTGAGTCTCACTTGGGCTAGGATGTTGGCAACACATATCTCATAGTTAAAGGCAGCAAAACCCCTCTCAGACATCATCCAGTACCAAAAAGAGCTTCTAGGTCAGGGCGAAAGGTCCAGAGCGAATAGACGCAGAGAAAGGCAGGGCCTAGTCCAACAAGCCAATGCCTTAAATAGATCTGATCGAGAAACATCGGGGTGACTGGAGAAGCTAGAGAGATTTAAAGAAGCATTGAATTCTCCATAATCTGTTCCAATGACATCAAAATACTTACACCGTTCATTTTGATATTGTGCCTATTCGTTTCATTCATCGGTGTTATCCCTCGTCACTTATATTGTAGCCCATCCAGTAAGGCAGCTTCCATCATACCCCTTAGTATTGGAGTAATTGCAACACAATGGTGACTAGAAGAGAACACAAGTGCCGTGGTTTCGTCCAAGAAATGCCGGAGATGACAGCTTTAATGATTAAGCAATATCTAGTATTGTCCTGCAGCAAAGGAATGGTGGTAACTGCTACTAACTCTTCACTGGCCTTACGATTTCTTCGTCGCCTCCAAGGCACGCCTGCCAAATTTCTTAGTCCAGGCTGCGTCGTAGTGGTCCAGCTCAACAGCGCGTTGGGACAAGCTTCTCTTCTCGGAGTGGACATTTGCCGCTGTGATGTTTCCGCAGTCTGGCCGCTTCAAGTCGTTTCCGAACACATCGATAGCCCAGAGCAGAACGCCGTTCGTCCAGCCGAAGCCTTCAACCACTTCGTACTCCCCTCCACCTCCAGCGACGTTGGTTGCGTTGTCGCCGTATTTCTCAAACATGGTGCCCACGTTCTGGGAGGAAAGCCCCTGCAACTGGGGGGTCTCGCTCGTGGAGCCTCCTGTTGCATACCACGTGCAAAAGGTCGAGTCTAAATAACGCTGTCCGAGACGAAGGGCAAGGCTTTGAACTTCGCGCCATGAGGGGTCCGATTCGCCAAAAGTAGCGGGCGTTCTGCGTAAGCCTTCCATGAGGATGTGCATTAGCGGTGGCCAGACATTAGGCTGATCCCACTGTTGCCCAGTCTTGAGGTTTGTGGCCGGGATACCACCCTTCTTGGTGTCCAGGTACTTCTCCACACGCTCGAATGCTTCCTTCACAGCGTAAGGGTTATTCTTAAGGTGATCCGGTGCGGCTCCTGTCCAGAAAGGATAAAACTGAGCAACTGAGAAGACGACTTGCTGCTCTGGCCCAGCAGTGTTGATCTCGGTATCGCTAGCATCGTCATCTCTCGGAATCAAAATATTTTGCGCCTCCGCAGTGACATTGTAGTCAAAGTAGCTGGACAAAGTCGAGTTCCACATCAGTTTGTACATCGCCTCACTACGTTTGTTGGCCTGCTGGGTCCAGGCAGCCGCCCCAGTGTCGTTGCCTGAAGAATTCAAGAATGCCGCAATGGTTATCTCGTTCCAGTAAAGGATGGCGTTGAGTTCTACTGGAACGGTGTCGAGAATGTTCAAAGATCTCAGAGGGAAGTAAACATCCCTCGTCACGTCCGCGGGTCTAGCAATCCAGCGAGAACTGTAGTCCCAGCCACTTTCGGCGCCGGAGGCCAAGTTGGCGTACAAACGAGCCTTTTCAGTCTCATTCAGAGCCTCAACTTCTGGGAATATTATTCCGGTTGTTGAGTAGTATGAGCTGTTTGAAGCAGTGGTGTAGTCTTCCCGGTAAGATTCAGGACGGGGTTGCGTGTTGGTCACGTTGTACCTAGGGACCCAATAGTCAGCTTCCGCCCTTAGTGTATGGGCAACAGAGCCGACTTACTGGTTCAAAGTATAGGTATTTCCATCCTTTTCGACTTCAACAGTACGGTTGGTAATCCAGAACTCGTGTTCTTTGATCAAAAGCGGAACTGCCCGGTCGAGAATACTCCTGTCGTTGGTGTACTCCACATAGAGACGCACCATTTGCGCCAACAATGGGGGCTGTGAGCGATTCAAGTAGTAAACTCGAGCTCCGTTGGGCACAAAGCCAAAGTTTTCCACAAAGTCGAGAAAGTTTTCAATGGTGTTCTTGGATATTTCAGTAAAGGCACCACCTGTCCGTAACAGCCCCTCGAGAATCCCTGTCAACGAGTGTTAGAAAAAGCAATCGGCTCACAAGAACGGAATTCCACTATACAGTAGCTGTCCCAATAATAAGGCTCACGGAATCGTCCTCCAGCAACCACAAATGTTCGATTTACCGGAATGAAGCTGTTGGGAAACGAAGTGTTGCCGCCGGACCCTACGTAGGTTCGAGTGAGGTCCGGCCAAATGTCGATGACCTTTTGGGAGAACTCCTTGATTACAGCATCGTTGATATTTTCGAGAAACTTCGGGTCTGTTTTCAACTGCTCTCTCGGAACTTCTTCGAGCTCGTTGCCTGCCTGGGCGAAATTGTCGCGCAGGAAGTCGTTGAGTTCGGTGTTGTTGCTGAGTGGCTTTGCCAGTTTGTTGAAGGCAGCTTGGATATCCTCCAAGGGCCTTATAGCAGGCCTTGAAACAGAGAATAAAAGTTAGGGAAGAGCCCCATCCAGGTGTGGAAGGGAAAAGAAAAAAAGAATCCCAAGACACACTTACATGTCCACAAATGTCTTCGAGTCGGAGAAGGGTCTCGCCAGCTCGATCTCCTTCAACAATTCGCCATGACAATAGATGGGCGAGTCACATGGGGCAATGACAGAGCCATTCTCGTAGAGAGCTTGAGCTGCTTGAGGCAAAGCAGATAGAGCTGTAAGGGCCAGTGCGATGTTGATCATGGCGTCCACTGGAGCTCTCAAGTAGAGCTATCCTTCACACAACAACAGGTGATGTCTGAGGAGAAGAGCAAGAAACGTAAGGGAGAACCTGGCGACTTCGGATGACGAGGCCCACAACAAGGTATATATGGGGGGGCGCACATCGCATCACACATGGGGAGCTACCAAGATCAGTGCAGCCTCGCTAAGAGCAAAAGGGGGGAAGCTTGGACGGGTTCGTCGCTGCGAGGGATCGTCGGCAACCCAAGGCAAGGCAAAGGCAGACCCGGAAGAGGGGGGAACAGTGGCAGGGGTGGATTCCGGGATGGCAGACAATGTCATCAGACGATTGCAACTTATCCCTCTATAACTTCCGAGCTGCATGGCCCGCCGAGGAGAAGGTTACCGCTGTGAACCGCCGTTGGACTGGGGATATGCCTGGCCCGAGTCAATTCCCACGCCATCCAAGACTTGGTTAGCGCATCATGGTTGGCGGACGGCGGACGACACGTTGGACGCCATAATACGCAACTCTACGAAATGAGACAGAGTATTGGCACATCGAACCAGAGCTCAATGAAGTTGGCTAGCTGGCCCACTAGTTCCACTTGGAGGTACCTAGACAGCTCTCCCCGCATGATCCATCTTTCTTGGCGTGTTCGCGGTAGAACCGCTGTGAAGGCGTCATACGATGGATTGACCGCCGGTTTTCTCCCAGCCTCCGAGATTGTTTCCCCGCTCTGGGGCAACGAGAGAAGCAAGAAGGCTCTAGAAGCATGGACAGGTTCGATGAGCTGCTGCAAGACAATGTGGGTGCTAGGGTAAGATATGCATTGGGTGTGGGTGACGGGCCTACTATGTCATTCCGCTGGAGGGCTAAGGTGACGTCAGCAAGGATAGGCAACGAAACAAAAGCGCACAGAATGCTGGTTCATGTGTTCTGGGAACTGTGCCTGTTTGGCGGGGTAAATGTTCGCCTTATTCGGCGCTTGCCAGACTCCCGGCACTTTCATTGGAGAGCCGGGAGGACCGACCCTAGGTATGCGGAGAACCTCGGCGCTCTCGGAGCTTCCCCCCACTTCCCCGGAAGTAGCCCCGTACTGGTCATAGATGCTGTCTCATTAACGCTGTCTCAACACGCACTTGCGCGGTCAGGTATGTCAGCGGCGGTGCAAGCGTCCTTGGGTTTTCCTTGGCTCGCTCTTGTCAGGATAGCACGTCGTTCGTTGTCCGGCTTCTGTGAGATGCTTACTCTTGGCGCGAAAAAGACAAGCCTGCTTTGGAGACATACGCCAGGCGCAGTCCCCCGGTCACCCGGATGAATGCGAGACCGAGGTTCATGATATGAAATAAGCTCAACTCTTACATCAGGGGAGGTGAGATTATTCCTTTCCAAAATGAAAAGATCAAAGATCACATTGGTTCCCGTCATCACACCCTCGCAAAACGTAACTTCGCCCTAAGGCAGCAGAAAACGGGGACAATCCGGGATGGTCGGCAACAGTTTACAGTTGCTATGGATCAGATTACAACTGAAGCCAGAGTTTGCGTCTTATTTTTCCTTTACGAACCTTCTTATTGCGGAGAAGTGTGAGGAGTGGCTTCATGCTGTTCTCCAAGCTCCCCATACTGGCGCAGTATGGCTGATTTTTACCACACGTGTCTAAGATAGCTTTACTTGGGCATGCCAGCAAGGATGTACAGCCAAGTGGAATCTCTTACAACATCCAATAGTCAGAACACAGCTTGCGTAACGGGAATGCAGTAACTCAAGGTCCTCGGCCCCTCTCAAGCCCGACAGTCAAAGGTCGTTTGGACTCTGAGCAAAGCTCATGCCAAGGACATCCTTCAACCTCCAACGGCATATGTATTACGTAGGCCATCGAAGAATCTGGGCTCAGCGATTATGCCCTTTTGTTTTGGCAATGATTGTGAAGCACTTGTGGAGCATCTCATCGGGGCTTGTAGATGTTTGTTGGCCCCTGACTCTGCTTTGCCCCCGAACCACGACCCTCCAAGGCTCGTCGAAACACTTGCTCAAGCTTGGGGAGAACCTCATGTTCGTTCTGGGCGATCTGATAGTGAACAACCAGTCGGTTTCCAATCAGCTTCAAGCCCGCCTCTTTCCCAAATGCAACAAAAGCCTCTGTGCTGCATCCCGCAGCATCCAGGTCGAGCCAGCACATGTTGGTCTCGACAGGGTCAGTGAGCTTGCCACCCAGGCTAGTCCAGAGTTTCTCAATCTTCTTCGCAGTCGCGTGAGATGATTTCAAAAGGCCGCCTTCACCGTTGGGCCCCCTTCCGAACGTCTCGTCAACGGCGACCCTAGCAGGAGCCGCCACAACCCCAGACTGGCGGAGGCCGCCTCCAATGGATTTACGTACCCATCGGGAATGCTTGATGTGTGCTGAGCTGCCCACGACGATGCTACCGATCGGGGCGCCGAGGCCCTTGGAGAAACACAAGCTGACAGTGTCAAAGAGGGAGCAGTACTCGGACAGGCTACCGGCCCCTGCAGCAACAGCCTCCCATAGCCTAGCGCCGTCGCAGTGGAGCCTAATGTCGTTCTTGCGGGCAAACTCGGCTATCCTCTTGACCTCGACCAGGGGCGTGATCACGCCATTGATGGTGTTCTCCAAGCTGATGACTCTGGTAGGGCAAGTGTGGACATCGTCACCGAGATCGGCAGTGGCCTCGATATCCTCCAATGTCAGGTAGGCCCCGTTTTGTGGCACGACGGGCTTGACCATTGCGCCGCTCAAGGAAGAAACCCTAATGGTGGCAGATTAGCAGATGTCACATACGACCATATGTGAGAGCGATCGACGAACCCGCCAGCCTCATACTTGATAATGTGAGCGCGATGATCGCACAAGACACTATAAGGAGGCTGTGTGAGGAGGCTTCGGAGGGCCAGTTGGTTGCCCATCGTTCCCGAGAGAACCAGCAGAGCGGCATCCTTGCCGGCAAGCTTAGCGACATGAGACTCCAGCTCGATTGTTGTGGGGTCTTCTGCAAAGACGTCATCGAGCAAGCTGCAAGACTGGATGGCAGCAAGCATCGAGGCCGTTGGGGTAGTCATGGTGTCACCTTGATCACGGTTACTCGACGGCACTACTAAGGTGGGGGGGGGGGGGGGGGGG
>JASUDE010000137.1:0-21716 GCA_034509685.1 Colletotrichum cereale
GGTATGCTGATATATAACCCTCTAAAACCCTGTTTTTGGTGTAAAACGGTGGGCGGAATGCAGGGGTGGGCGGAAAGTAGGTGCTTTGACTTAACACGAGAGCTATACGCAACTTTCTTCATGTAAATTTGACTTCAATATTCGTAATTACTATATTATATAAGAACAGCTGTTATATCTCTTTCTTACATTGCCTCGGGATCTCAAGCTCTAGGATGAAGCAACTTTAGTTGTTGATTGACCTTCCTCTGTGTGACAACATGCATCATTTTGTGGCCGAATGTGATACAGGCCTTGGCACTATCCTCTGCTATTTTATAGAGATGTAAGAATTCTTTCTCCTCCAACCTCCGTATTAGCGTTGCGTCTACTACCAAAGAGGTATCATTCAACGGGCCCACAATGGGTGCGTTCCTCTGGGCACTCGATGGCTTTGTCTTTCTGTATCGCAAGGATCTTGCGCGTGTGATGGGTCCCCTAATTTTCTTGAAGGCGTCGTTTCTTGTGTTGTGTCCGCTCCAGCATGGCGACGTAAGACTCGACAAAGTCGCAGTCGGGCTGTGGGACTTTGGAGCGCTTAGGTGGGATCCAACTTTTGTTGGGGAGCTGATGCTGCTCGACCTACTAGTCCCAGGGCTTTCCATCGTTTCTGCATGTGATTGTGAAGCATTGTTTCCATGTGGTAAAGGCGGTACGTTGGGAGCACTGATAACTGGCTTTGTATCGCGGTGGCAGATTTCGTATTGTGATGCAGGGCGTAAACGGCCGTCCGAAACAAGATAGTTGTCTTCTGCCCTGCTCTGATCTTCGCTATTGCGAGCGTAGATGATGCCCTCCTCGTGACTGACGGAAGCTAGGTCGGAGTTTCTGTCTAAATCGAATCGATCTCGTAGTTCATCAATAGAGTATTTGTACGCAGCAGCTGCAGGATGCTGCTTATGGTTCCCTTCATGAAGTTTTCGTTGAAGTGGCTGAGAGTTAATGCATGAAGCGCAAGAACAGGAAGCCAGATGGAAACTGCTGCGAGGGCTGGCGGCCGAGCAGCTACAAATTTCAGACACTACCGATGACTCTATGGTGCTGAGGCGGTTGTTGATTTCTCCGAATGCTGTCTCTAGGCGATGAAGCTTTGTGAGAATGACCTTTAGAACTTCTTCGTTGGCCCGCGGCGTTGCCATGCTGATGGTGATGCAAGTAAAAAAGAGGCGTTCGCAAGGATTTCGATTGTGCGTCTTGATGTGCCTTGGCGGTGGGAAAAGATCGTTTATACATCGAGTCAGGCCATAAAAATGACATAATGACTAGCATTAATCTGGCAATGTACATCGCCTCGATGATCGATCGCCCGACAACAAAGGATTACTCTAACCTTAAGCAAACAGTTTCATGTTACACGGCTATCAGCATTGGATTTGCCCCGAAATTTCCTAGGCCAGCAGAAAACTTTACCGGAACCATATGCTTGTCGCATGTAACGTGATTCGTAAATACGATCATCAAAGACGCAACCAGAAGGTGTGATCCGCACGGTTAGTCTCAGTCAACCTCCAGTTTCCGAACCCATCTCTGGAAACGACTTTTCAGGAAGGAAATCGGAGTCAATGTACCTGCATGCGACAAAAAGTACCGCTGGGCAATTGCACCTGATACACAACCATTAGATAGGCAGTTACTAAGTGGTTTCAGAAACTCAACATGCGATGATTACGGACGTATTCCAATTCCCCCAAACAACTTGGATGATAGAATGATATACATGTATTTGATTAAGAGTCCCCGACCGTTTCAATTTCAGGTGACCATGACCATGAGTAAACCATGGTGAGGCGAAGAGTGAGCATGGTAATAATTTGATAGATAACGCGTCCATCGCCAAGTCTCTGAGTTGGCTAACGTTTTCGTAGGAAGAGACCTCACAGAGGCACAAGGGCCTTATGCGCCCTGTGTCAACTATTTACACGATATATTTATTGGGGTTTGACATGAGCAAGTAACATGAGATCTTGTAGATAGGCAAACAGAGACCGAACTCGGTCTTAGGCCATACATCTAGGGCGTACCAAGCTGCGAATTGTGTTAAGCGTTGGTATTGCGAATGTGGTCAAGGATCAGAAGAAAGGACGGCTTGATAACTACAGACGCTTACGAACCACAAAGCCAACGATCAGTGTTGACATGACCGTACGACACAAGGACTCAAGCGTGAGTGTGCAGATTGGATACTCGGCACTTGGGTATTTCCAGGATGTATATAAATATGCTCGGTCCGAACAGACTCATAGTCCGAACGTAGACATATAAGGCTTCATACAGGGACTAATCTGAGTTAGTAGAAGACTAGGCATAGAAATCCATCTTTGGTTTACCCTTCGTTTTGATCCTGCACAATCGTACATGACTTCTCTGTGGAAAGAGAATGCAGTCAACACCAAGTCCCATACTTATAGAGATTATTGATAACAATTAAAATGAATCCTGGGGTATTCCTATGCAATTTTCGCCTGACAGCCCATCAAAGCAACCCATGAGAAACCAAGATAGAGCTTAGTTCTTTAAGCTTCACCGGCTTAGTCAAAAATAAATCCATGCCGCTTCCAAACGCCTCGTTCTGCGAGTCATTCGACGCCAGGCCCGTCAATGCAATGATCGTAGCCGGCTTCAGGTTTAATGACCGTTCGTGCGCTCTGATATGCCTCGTGGCCTCGAAACCATCCATAATTGGCATTGAGACGTCAGTAAGAATGTATTTGCATTCCTCTGGTCTTCGCTTGTACGCTTCAACAGCCTCCAATCCATTGATGGCCGTGTGGTACTTCCTCCCGAGCTTGCTCATGTAAGTGGAGAGGATTCTTAGGTTGATCGGGTTGTCCTCCACCAATAAGAACTCGACTGGCATCATGGTGAGTGAAGGGGCCTTGAAAAGCTTTGGCCGAGAAAGTAATGTCGTGTGCTGCTTTGCGATTGACGTGACAACTGGAGCTTCCATATTCGTTGGTCCTGTTGACAGGAAAGGTCCTTCGGACTCGGGATTGATGAACCTAGATTTGGTCGTCTTTTGAATCGGCGGAGATGTCGAGTCTCGTTCTGAGCTGACCCATTCTGCCTGTACAGCTTCCCACCTTTCGAATACCAACAGCAGAACCTTGGCAAGTTTCCGCGGACCGACACTTGTACTTATTAGCGATTTGGACAACTTGGGTATGAGGTCTGGGCACTTACGGCTGAGATATGAATTCGACAATCCCCTCATGGTCGCTCCGCTCAAATGAACGCTCGTGGGCGACGAGGGCGTTGACACAAACGACAACACATGGAAGCTTCGCAAGTGTCTTATCTTCCCCCCTCTGAGATAGTGCGTCCTCGGAAATCAAGACCAAGTCCGGCACTTTTTGATGTGCTGAACGGTTCGAGATTACCTCCAGTCCAAGCCAGTTTTGGCAAATGTTCTTGATGGATGTGCAATTGTCATGGCTATCGCCATTCACCAGCAACATGCCGCCTTCAAATCCGAGCAAGTGGATGCGAAGGCCTGACAGCTCTATGCGCTGTTGGGAAAATAAATCTTCGGCAACATGTTTTGGTTTGTCGGCTGCGCCAGGGATAGGAATCGATAGAGGAAGGGTTACGGTGGTGGAAGTGCCGAGCCCAACACGGCTCTGGACCGACATACGACCGCGGAGCTGAGAAGTCATTCGTTTAACCAAACTTAGTCCAAGACCCGTGCCGGGCGCAAGGGGGTCCTCCTGGGAAAATGGCTGAAACAGCTGGTACCGCAGGAAATCCTCGCCGATTCCACATCCCGTATCGGTGACAGTGATAGTGAGTTGTCGCTCACGGTTGGCACCTCCAGTTTTGGGGCTCTTTTGTTCGAGAAGTACTTTGATAACGCCACTTTTCGTGTACTTTAATGCATTTCCGAAGAGGTTCATGATGATCCGACGTGTGGCGCCAGGTTGGGTATCGAAAACCCATGAGCAGCTAGGGTCAACATCGAAGATTACCATAACGTTACTAAAGGCGATGCGGGTTGTTTTGTTGCTATCCCCTATGCTGAGTTCTTCTTGAGCCCTAAGGCTGTCAAGGTATCGATTAGCGGTAACGTCAGAATCTTTGGTCTTCATTGT
The DNA here is from genome assembly GCA_034509685.1 of Colletotrichum cereale. Lineage (NCBI taxonomy): Eukaryota > Fungi > Ascomycota > Sordariomycetes > Glomerellales > Glomerellaceae > Colletotrichum > Colletotrichum cereale. Next base: position 4,125 of record JASUDE010000137.1, read on the forward strand.
CTTCTTGAGCTGCGCGATAGACATGTGCTGGAAATTGAAGCCCGCAAAGATACTGTCCATAACCTCTTCGGCAAGGACGTCGATTTGCACATGAGAGTTTGAGGCCATCATGCCTGCCTCGATTGAATGAGGTTTGCTGAGCCGCAGGCCCCTGGCAAGGGGACGCCGATTTGGTTGGAAGTTGTTGACCTTGGAAAAGTCGAGTAGATGATCCAGGGTGTCAGTAAGAGTTCTGCCGCAAGCTTCGAGGGTATGAGCTATGTCGCCCTGAGCAACGCTTAGATTCGTGTCATTGAGAAGCTCAATTCCAAGGATGATGCCGTGAAGAGGGGACCGTAATTCGTGAGACATGGAGCTGAGAGCATCGAGCTTTGCTTTCTCATCAAGTACCAACTCGTAACGTAGGGTCTCTGACATGGCGAGTATGCCAAAAACTCTTAAGTAGCTGAGTTCTCCCTCAACGGTGAAGACACGCTTGGTTTGTCGACTGTAGATAAAACCGCCAGCATACCATCTGTTCTTTCTTGGGTCCCACACAGGAACAAACGCGACGCTGCGGGCTCCTGGGAAAATTCGCAGTAGATCTCGGCCTTCGTTCAGTCTGCCCCAAGGTTTGCTCCGAGGGCCCTGGCGTGCATGGCCGCCGCGGCTTTGCAACAAATGATCTTGAAGTGTTGAGAGCGTCTTGAGTCGATCTTCTTCTGATGAGTCGGTGGGATGAAGGGTTTCGTTCCCATCAAAAGTAAACAACTTCCCCTTGGGATATCTTTTCATAAGCGTTCCGAGTAGCTTCTCGGCGACACCTGCATGACGAGTGATATGCTCGGGGCCATCAAAGCCATCTCTCTCAGAAGTTGAGAACCCGAGAACTCGTGCCAGTGGCCACGATTGGTTGCCCGTCGCAGAATCAGTACCTTCATCACTGCTGCTGGAAGACGAAGCCAACTGTGCACCGGGGGTCTCTGCAGCCGGACTTCTGAGAGCACCAAATCCCCCCGGCGAAGCGTCGAGAAAGAGACAACCTTCGACATCGGTGGCTTGTCTAATCTTTTCAGCTGCATTCGAGAAGACGAGATTGACGGCGCTCTTTCGCGAAGTTTCTGCTTGCATCTGGATCTCGAAAGGCGACGATGTGGCCGGCTGGACCGTGGGGATTGCGGGACTCGGTGTGGCGGGTACGGATGTGTCGCCAGTTAATGCTCTACCCACCGGCGGCAAGGAGAAAGTATCGTCGAGCTCTGAGAGTGGCGTCGGTTGACTGTCAGCTGTATCTGAGCCCCTGGAGGAGCTCGGTGACTCTGGAGAATGGCGACCCCCTCTGCGTTTGGGGCGTTGAGGACCATCATCGTAGTCATGGCTCTTCGTGGCCATTGTTGCCAAATCGGCAGTTTGGAGTCCCGAATGGCTTTCTGACAGACTGGAGTTCTCTTCCATGAAAGCTGAAATTCCCTTGTTCATACGTTCGCTGCGTAAATGGGCAGTCGTCCGATTGCCCTCAAGGTAGCTCATGAGAGCACCGGAAATATTCCTCAAAGACTGGCTTTCGGCTTTGGACCAAGTTGCAATTGGCTCAGGGTGCATCACAGAGATTGCACCTATGTTGACTCCTCTGGAAGTCTGAACAGGCACCGAGGCATAAAATCGCGGAGACTGCTCAGAGCTGCCGATGCCGCAGGCTTTCGATTTGAAGCGCGCATCTGCCGCGAGGTCGGGTATCACCACGACAAGAGGCTCTGCGGGGTGATCATTGCGGGTATCGCGGACTTTCTCGGCTTCCAAGAGGGTGTGCTCGCAGATCCCAATGTGTCTAGGAAAGGCGTGACCGCAGAACCACAAGTCTTCGTGCAAAAAGCTGGGCACGAGCGGGAGACCCGGAATCGCTTCGGCAACGACATATTGGTACTTTTCATCGAATAGAGAGATGAAGCATCGAGATGCACCTGTCTGGTAGGCGCACAGCTGAGCAAATGCCGTGAGCGCAGTATTGTCGGAAGCAGTTCGTGGGCCAGTTCCTTGTGGGATTCCATCTTCATGAACATCGATGGTTGACAAGATGGACGAGGCATACCTGAGTAAACAGCGTAGTTAGTATAAAATGTTGAAGAAGAGTAATGGATTTGCTGACGGCGCAAAGTTGCAAAGAGAATGGCTTACTTGAAAACTTCCCGCTGGCGAGTGAGTTCTGACTTGGATCGAACATGACCAGGCATGCCTTTACCGCTGGCCATCATGTGGGCTTCGGCAGACAGCTCTGGGGCGGGGCGTTCGTTGATCTTCAGATGGGCCTGATTATCGTAATGGGCAAATAGTTCACTTTCGCGCCGCAAAAGGTGAGTGGGGTGTGAACACATCAATCATCATCGGGGCGACTGTCCTTTTATACGAATACTAATGCGGAAACTAATGCGTAAAATGGGCTGGCTTGATCCCTAGGAGATTTTGGTTTTTGATGGTAGAGGCAGTCTCGTTGAAAGATCGATCGAAATTCGATGGATAATCGGGGGAGAGAGCAAGGGCGGGACAACGGGGTGACAGCAGGGAAATGCCCATGTCGAGTTGAACGGGGCCGTACGTACAGCGCCTGTGAAGAGGACATCGGTAGTGGCGGAGTTCGGGGGTCTCCCAACGCCACAAAGGGTGAAGGGGGCTTGAAAATCGGAAAGCCCGGCGTCAGAACCGTGGAGCAGCACGTGGATGCGGATGGAGGCCCCAAGCATTCTGCGGCGTTCCATTCTGCTTGCATGGGCTGTCCTGGACTGACAGCTTCGGACTGGCCTCCGGGAGGACCCTTCTCATGAATGATGGGATCGAGACTCTCCCAATGGTCTGGACCCCTTCATATCCAGCGGTTCAGATCCCATCCTTAGTGGATCATCGTTGGCCTGACATGCAGCAGCGGAAAGAACTGTCATCGTTGATTGGTTGTTAGCGGCTTAAACCCTGATTTATTATTCGGGGTCGTCTCCGAACCTCGGGAGCATCCCTGGGCCAATCATTAGCCACGAAAGCAACTGAACGGGAAGAGAGGGGGCCTTTACTAGGTTCAGGTTTCCAACTCCGCCCCTTCTCCACATATCGCACGTCAACAGCCAAAAGCCATGTTTTCTACGGATACTAGTGATAAAAGCCTGTATTGTGGAAGGTGTATGTGTGGAATCAAAGAGAAAACCTGCCGGCACACCTCCATCGGAATGTAATCGGCAAACCCATCGAGACCCAAATGTGATGACAAGGTGCTATGTCGCAGATATCCTTCCTGGGGCTATCATTGTGAGGCCACGGTATCATATATGAGCAATTCGATCGATCCCCGGCCAAAGTTGAGTTTTTAGCAAGTGCTAAAAGAGCAGATCAGACGGGTTCCTTATAGATATGCTCTACAAGACACATCGTCAAAGAGCAGTGACATCAGCTGGCAGTGAGTTCATGCAGCATTTGTATAACAACATGTGAATCGTAAGCTTCGACAACATTTGTGACCCATTAGTTTGTCCGCAGCTCAAAGTCAAATTCAATGCCATGCGCGAACATTAGGGTCCGGCGGGGTCAGGCCCCCCACACTGTATGGTGGGATTCTCTGCCAATCGGCCGTGTCAAGGAACGATGGCATGGAGTATGTGATGGTACACGATGGAGAAAAATCGGCATACTCCTAATACGATAGTAGTGATAATCGACATGCCGTAGGCCCGGTTGAATGCTGTGTTCTAGAACTTCTGACGGTTCGAATGGATGACGGCGCTATTAGGTAAGTTCCCACAGTCTTTCGAGGCTCAAGAGATTAAGGGGTTCAACCAATATTTCATAGCGTCTCCCTCAGCAAGCATTCCTTGAGCAGCAGCACATTTGCAAAAAAGACTGTCAGAAAGTATTGGACACTGGGTCAAGCATTTGGTCTGCCACAAAGATAGTGTCGTCCTTGTAGCTGGCGACAAAAAAACAGGCCCGAAAATTCTATACTAAATGTGCAGCATCATCATGTAAGCGCGGCCAATGGAAAACCAGCACATCGACAATACTCATGGCTTTTCCCTCTTGGGCTCTAATCCCCACTTCATAAGCCTCCAATCAAATCGAAATTTCTTAGGTATGCCACCTTGATTCATTGATCACAAGTTTCAAGGCCTGACATCCCTTTTCATCCTCCTTTCCCCTGCTGATCTGTTGTCACGTACGGAAAATATCTTACGGAAATCCGGTGTTTTGAAACCAAGTCATGTAGATAGTCTTCCAAGCACCATGTTGATTAGTATGGTTTTATCAACAGGTTGATTCCGGGTGAATTCGAAGCAAGGCCCCATTTTGGGGGCGCCTGTGGAATCTAGAGCACAAATGAAATAAGTACCATACAGAATTGAACTTACGTACATCGAATTGTCTAGCCCATAAGGATTGTTGTCTCGGTTCAGTGCTGTTCCGCCAAACCCCCGACATCCGTCGACTGCAGCTCACTTTCGAGTGGGGGCAACAAACCAATTCAGGATACCTAAGATCGCGCATGACCTTCCCTAATAACCCAGTTGAACACTTCACAGTCAGTTGGATGTGATCATGTATGTGTAAATGTGGAAAAGACTCCTTCTGGGTTAGAGTCGAGGAACTACTGCATGGGGAAAATAAGATTATGTTGTGGAGCACACGGATAGTCTGTGGCGCATTGAGGCGTCTGTAAGCGCATGTTCAGCATAACCCAAGGCATTCGGGAGACTATATCCGGCCGTCTCATCGCCGTAAGATGGATTTCAAGAATCGGCCACTGTTCCATTTCGTCTCAACAACACTCGGATTCATCATTTTGATTGTGAGAAAGATATGGAGACACGCCGCCGAGCGACACTGCCTTGATGTTTGTCTTTGGCAGAAAGTTCGCATCAAAGATTGAATTACTTTCATCAGCGTGCCAAAAATAAAACAAAATCCGAACCCAATGCTATAAAAAACACTCTGACCGGTCATAGAGTTCTCAGCTCAAAAGGAATCGATTACCATTGATAGTACCGTCGTGTACGAACACTGCCTCGGGAGACCAGGAGACAGCAGTGCGAGCGGCACAAGGCGATAATATCCCGCGCTCTCACAGAGAGACTTTGAAATGGATGTCAAGAAAATTGCAGTTACTATCAACAAGGCGGATGAGTTTGGTAGATGTGAGGTAAGAACACCTGTAGAGTTAAACATCTAGTAGACCTCGGCGACTGGCATTTTCACTACGGGACCGAACCGTCAGATCCCCGACGACCGTGCCATCACGCTGAATAAGAGGCCTTGGTACGTGGGCTAGTGTCATATATTTTGGCTTTGTTCATTAATACCCCGCCATCCCGAACCCCGCCTGTTGCGTCTTTCGCCCGCGAATCCTGTGTGGCCAGACCCAAGCAGGTACTCATTAGGTAGGCAAAGTCGATGTCCGGTGCAACCCCTGGTTATTTGGTCTTGGCCTCTTTGCACCCTCAGTCCTTTTCCTGTCCGAAATCGAGTACTGAGCTTGAGCGATCGATGGCTTGCTCACTGGCTTGCTACTATATTATCCCTGTCGATCGACTTGACTCAGGTAACCGGCGGTGCGTGAAAAGTGGTCCAAACACGTTGGAGCATACCATCGTGGCCGAACCCACTCAGGACATGAAATACGCTCAATGTTACTGTGTACCGGACTCTATCCCTATGGCGGGTCTGCCCCAGCAACGCTCAGTATGTAGAGGATGCCGGCAAGCTCGTTGCGTCATCATATGCCGAGGCCACGATTATAAAGGCTCATGAGGGTTCTGGAGAAGAAGTGGAATATGTACCCCAGCTGCCGAAGGACGTCATCTCTCTGATCTGAATCGTCATACTTCTGTTCAAGGTCATCTCCGCGTCTCCGGGGCTCTTCGGCCTCTTCGGCTCGGGCGCCGCCTACACGAACCCCGTCCGGAACCCCCGATCGCGGTGACCCTCGGATTTTGCGGTTAGACGGGCAGTATTACTTATGTCATTTCGGCCGAGTAGACGAACCCCTACGCGATGCTGCAGTGTCTGTGCCCTTGAGATCCATTACTTTGACAGGCGATGTTACCTCTGCCACACTGCCGGTCATGACGGTAACCTCGACGGCCAGAGAATGCATGTTCTTCAGGCTGAGTTGGCTTCGGGTCACAAAGGCAAGCAGCGTTGAACCCGTAAACACTGGAGGCGATGACTCCAGGCGGCGCCTCCCCGTGGGATGACTGGTCCTACGCCTGGCGCGTGACACATGACTGGTTTCTAGATGGCATCGTCTTCCGCTTTGAGACTGAGGCAATACTTGGTCTACTCATGTATACAGGCGTCCCCAGCCAGTCCACCTGCGTACGCAAGCTTGGCGATGACTACATCTCGGCCTTGCCCAACATGACCACCATCTCTCAGCCCGACCGGCCGTGGGAGCAGAACGAGGTGCCGGTGCAGGAAGGCCAGTATGGGCTCTCCTCTGGCGACAAGACGCACATCGCGTACTCGGCCAACTAAACTACCGCCGGGCGCACGACTACCGTAAGCTGACGGCGGCCCAACGGCAACTTTGGCACCAGCCACAACAGCTTCTTCTTTCGTAGCTCCGACGAGAGGAAGACGTACTTTTACGTTCCACGCCACGAGCAACGCCAACGGCGTCTGCGACGACAACCGGTACGCTATAGTGCAGCCTATCACGGAACCCTAGCGCGTGAAACGTACGTGTTTGGTATCGGGTGGTGATGCGAGGTCTGGCGGCTCAAGGCAGGATGACCAGATGAGATTTTCCGACCCGGCTGTATGTACATATATACACCCGTCGATGACCAGGACGGGGGAGATCCGCGAGTGAGCGAGCAAGACCCCGGCCAAAGATGAAGCTATGACTTGCGCCGAGAGTCATGCATCGACAACTTTGATCGTCAGTGCGCGATGCTCACCCAGAGAAACCAAACCGAGTGCGCGTCATCGTCTGATCTTTTCCTGCCCGTGACCCCGTGCATTTGAAGATCGCGCCCTCTTTGATATGGGAATAGAGATGTTTCCGCACGAGGGTGCCACATGGGGAGAATCATCCTCGAGGACCCGGAGAGGGAGGCGAAAGAGAGAGAGAGGGAGGATGAGGCGACCGATACGGTCATCCATCCATCCCCGTTTGGGGCGCAACCACTAGGCGGGCGGGAGGGAATCTTAACCTTGGATTGAGAAATTCTGCCGAGCAAAACATGTGAGTTTATAAGCCGGCAGGCGGGTGACAACTTAAGCCTCACACCTGTTTAATTAAGGTCAACTTGGGCGTTGTCGCGCTAAACATGTGATACGCATTGCTTTCTCCCTCCTATCAAACTGGAGATACCCCAGGTAATATTTCCTACCTGAATTCTGGTTTTGGGAGTGCGTGTTTGTCCTTCTATCACCCGCCTGGCCGGGTTCCTCAACGATGAAGGCACAAAAAGGGGAGGTCAACGAGCGGGCGAGACAACAGCATAAGGGGGAATCATGGGCAACAGAAGAACCCACCGCAGAAATACGGTTCCCTCACCTTGTTTTCCTTTTGCGTTTTCGTGACAGTTTCAAGTGGCGGGGGGCCCTGCCGGCCAACGGGAAACGGACCTGCATTCGTCGCGGGCTGGCGGTGCGGGCTGGGGGGCACGTCTTTTCTGCGTTTTGCCCTTGGACACACTGCGCGGTCCGGGAACCTTAACCTTGTCCTGCTACATACCTACACCTCGCGTTGGCCGTTCTTCTTTGGCCCTGTGGTGCTTATGGCTGAGGGGGTGATGAAATGTTTCCATCGCCAACGGAAAGGAAAAGTTTCATGCCTCACTCACCACATACGCTTGACACTTGCTCCCTTCCCAAACCCATCAAGGGGGGGGGGAAGCAACCGAAGATAAAGAAAGACCGGACGACTCTATGCAATAAGCTCCCGTTCACCACATTCCCGCCGTCATTCCGTCTTCCCCCCGCCCCCCTTGCCCAAACTACTTTCATGGTACTCATCGATCTGTTTGTCTTTGGTACGATGGCTCGGAAGCTCCCCATACCGCGGCTCGGAAGCTCTAATGGCACAGGCCTTTTCTAGAAAATGCATCCGAATTCCAATCTTTTGTTACCTTTGTTTTTTTCTTCTCCTGCCTTCTGTCCTCCCCCCCCCCCTCTCTCCCGTTTCCCCTCGGTCGAGTGTGTGTGTATATGAGCGTGGGAGAAAGATTCCCGTTTACCAGACAAACCCGATGATCACCGGGATGAGAGACTGGAGCACTTAGACGGCACTTACACGGAACTTGCATAATAGCACTTTTCAACGTCCGAATCCTTTCCGACAGCTCGGTCTGCAAGTGTCTCACACACACACACACACACACACACCTACACTTCCACGACCAAACCCGAGAAGCTCCAACCTCGAATAGTATCACTTATACCACGGCTGTCTGTCCCGTATACGCGACGCGCGGAGCAGCCGCGAGCGGGAAACCATGGGCCGCCACATCACCATCTGGTCGGCCGCCTTCCTGGCGACGGGCGGCTTCCTCTTCGGCTTCGACTCGGGCATCATCACGTCCACCATCGCGCTGGAGACGTTCAAGGCCTACTTCCACGACCCGCCGGACGGCGTGGCCGCCGCCATCGTCTCCTCCTTCCAGGGCGGCGCCATCCTCGGCACCGTCGTCAACATGCTCTGCTCCGACCGCCTCGGCCGCCGCAACACCGTCTTCCTCGGCGCCCTCGTCTCCATCGTCGGCTCCGCGCTGCAGGCCGGCGCCGGGAACCTCGCCGCCCTCATCGCCGGGCGCTTCGTCGGCGGCGTCGCCGTCGGCGTCCTGACCTCCACCATCCCCATGTACGCGTCCGAGCTGGCCGAGGCGAGGCAGAGGGGCAAGCTGTCCGGGCTGCTGCAGTGGATGCTGAGCTGGGGGTTCCTGGTGGCCCAGTGGCTGGGCTACGGGTGTTCCTTTTTCGACAACGACTTTTCATGTGAGTTGAGATGTGGTTACCTGCCTACCCCCCCCCCCCCCCTTGCCCTTCTTTGCACTTCCTTGCCCTCATCACTTCCTGGTGCCGACGACAATGGGTGTGAGGGAGATTGACACGAGAGCTCACGAAACGAAATTCGAAAACACAGGGCGATTCCCTCTGGCGTTCCAATGCGTTCCCGGCATCGTCATCGCGACGGGCATCTACTTCCTCGAGGAGTCGCCGCGATGGCTCGTCGAAAAGGGCCGGTACGCCGAGGCGCGCCGCAGCCTGGACGCGCTCCGCGCGGGCGTCGACGAGAAGCTCGTCGAGGCCGAGTACGCCGAGATCCGGCACGCCGTGGGCGCGCAGTCGGCGCTGCGCGAGAGCGGCAGCCTCTGGCGCGCCCTACTCACAAGACCCTCGTGGCGCCGCCGCCTGCTCCTGGGCTGCGGCGTGCAGGCCTTCTCGCCTCTCTCGGGCATCAACGTCATCAACTACTTTGGCCCGCGCATCTACAGCCTCCTGGGCATCGGCACGCGGACGTCCCTCATGCTCATCGGCATCAACGGCGCCCTCGGCATCCTCTACAACACTCTCGGCCTCTGGATGCTCGACCGCGTCGGTCGCGTGCGGCCTCTCATCGCCTCGGCCGTCGGCCTCGCGGCCGCCCTCCTCGTCAACGCCGTCCAGTTCCAGTTCCTCGACCGCTCCAACGCCGACCAGCTCCGCAGCATGGTCGCCATGAACTTCGTCTTCGGCTTCTTCTTCACGCCCCTCGGAATCATCAGCTGGGTCTACCCGGCCGAGATCTTCCCCCTCGAGATCCGCGCCCTCGGCAACGCCCTGACGACCTTCACCAACTGGACCATCAACCTCATCCTCGTCTCCTTCTCGCCCCAGGCGCTCACGGCCATCGGCTTCCGCTTCTTTTACGTCTTCGTCTTCTTCAACGTCACCGCCGCGCTCTGCTACTACTTCTTCTACCCAGAGACCTCGGGGCGCACGCTGGAACAGATGGACGAGCTCTTTGGCGACTACGTGCCCATGTCGGAGCATAGTGCCCTCGGTACCGTCATCACCGGGTCTGACAGCGAGAGGGGGAAAGCCGTAGGGATTTACGGCTCCTTCTCGGTTCACGAGCGGGTGTCGTCGACCACGGTGTGAACTTGGCAAGCCGCAAACCCCCACAGGTTGGCAGCATTGTGATAGCGCCGGGGGTTCTTCATCATATCTGGAGACGACGACTTTCGGCCGTGCACTAGATTGGGCTTGTACACGGATCCATAGACTTCGGTCTGTAATTAGCTCATCGTTCGTTATGATTAAACCATTTCCTAAGCATATGCTCGTCACCGCTCGTACAACATGAATGGTAAGGTACAATACACTTCACCCGCCGCCATGAAAGGCTCAACTCCTGCAGGGGTTCGTTGCCCAGTCGGTCGTCCCCTGAATCGCCTGCTCCTCGCCTGATATGCGCCATACTGGCTTCGGCCTCCTCGTCGATCCCCCATAGGCCGCTCTCCATAGGCGATACCAAGAGCGGGCGGACGAATCTCGTCGCCTGGGCCGGACCCACCGGTGCCGTCGTCTCTTCCGTGATACTAGCCGCCGCGCTCTAGTCGGCCTTCTCGGCGTTCTCCTCCTCGACGTCCTCGTCGATGCTCCAGTCCTTGAAACCCTCGCCCCGGACCCAGCTGATGCCCTTCCTCCAGTTGCCTTCCTTGACCGCCCTCGCGTCCCTCTCGTAGACGACGCCGGTAAGCATGAGGGCCATGACAAACACCCACACATCGCCGCCCTTCATGGCCTTCCACCATCTCCTCTTGACGCCCACCTTCCACAGCGAGTCGACGCTCACGCGCGCAGAGTAGAGGAACACGCCACGGCCCTTCTTCCGCTCGACCCAGGCCCAGAGACCGGCAAGGAACCCGCCAAAGAAGAACCTCTGGGTCGGCAAGAAGGTGCGAGGGAACCATTGTTGGAAGAAGCAGATGCTTGCCCAGGCAGTGGAGATGGCGCCGGTCAGGAAGGTGCTCATGCTCAACGACTTGGTCAACACGCGCTGCAGCGTCGTGACGGGCGAGTGGTACAAGGACCGGAAACGCGGAACTATCGTCATGACCGAGTAGATGACGAGGAAGAAGCGCGTGAAGCCGGGGAAGGACCCAAGCCAGAAGTTGAGGTAGGTGCGGAGACACGACGGGTCTGAAGGATGGAGGGTTGCGCACGACAGCGAGGTGATGATGGGATGGGCGGATGAGGTGAGGGGGGCGACGCCGGTGAGCGATGGCGGGAGGGTCTGTTTGTTGGGGAAGAGAGTTGGTGAGATGTAGGGTCTGTAGCTGCGGTTTTAATAAAGTTGCTCTCGCCAACACGGAAGGGAGCTCGAGACACTTACGGCCAGTTCAGCCTTGCCATCTGGGCAAGGTTGTCGACAATCTCCAAGGCATTGGGCCACTTGAGATGGGACGGATAGTCTTGTGGTCTGGGGTGGAGGTAGGCCGAGGAGTTCTTGAAGATGAATCTCCCATACGACTGGCCATGGGTCAGTACTGACAAGTGCAGAATCTCGCAAACGGCGTCCACTCACTTCCGGGAAACAATCTCTGTCAAAGACGACAGCATGCAACAGCTGGCCAAAAGCAAAAGGCTGGATTAGCCAGCTGCCCCACCACCAAGGCCTTTCTCTCTTGACCTTGCTCCCGCCCTTGAATCCCCAAATCATGCCTTCTTCTTCGCACAGGTTCCAGCCAAACTCGAGCGCCCTGAACAGGGCATAGATGGCAATGGTCACACGCAGCTGCTGGGCGGGGTAAACGCCGAGGAACAAGCCGGCCATCGAGGCACCTATGGCGGGCGCGTAGGGGGACGTCAGCGTCGCGGTCGTCCGCGGGTTTCTCTGGCGGAAAGGCGCTGCCGAGGGATCGAGCAGGTGGGCGCGCAGGCGGTTGAGAAAGCGGAAGAGAATGCGGTAAAGGAGGAGGATGGTCGACAGGGAGAGGGAGAGGCGTAAGGTCGGCGACTTGTGGAGAGGTTGCTTTTTGGCATTGGGGCTGCGGGGTCGTGTTAGTATGGTGCATCTTGTGTCCAGACGTCGGCACATTCACAAGGAGGCACTCACTCTTGCTTTCCGCCCAGAAACTTGGTCGAAACGAAAGCCCAACCCTTCATGGCCATGGCGGTGCCGAGAAAGACGCGAAGGGAATGACGCACGGCGCGGGCGTTGTAATCATCGACGGCCCTGCCACCAGCACCGGGTGGGGGGTTGTTCGCGGCTTGCCTCGCCGAGGCGGGCTTATCGCCGTCGACGATGCGTTCAACGGCAGTGACGCTGGGGGCGGCCCTCTTCAACAGACGCGAGCGTGACAGCACATACTTGTGCAGGGTGGCATACTCCTTGGCGGAGATTGTGTAGCGCAGGGTATTGCGGAGGATGGGATCGGTGACGCTGTTGCGCGACGAAACGGGCGGTCGTGAGGGGCCGCCGGCGCCGGGAGGTCGGGGACTCGAGGTCTGGGAGGCACGTCGGACGCCGGGCGGGCCTGGCCGCGACGACGAGGCCGCGGCGGAGGCCATGGCAGCGGTGGGAGGATCGCGGGGTTCGAGGATGAGGTGAAGGTTTGGTCAAAGGATGGGAGTCAACGGCGCGTCGTTCGTTTGATAGGACCGTATTGTATTGGCTCCAGGGTTGGAAGGGGGGGACGAGGAGAGGGCGGCTGGATCGGACTGACGAAGCTCCGTTAGCATGTGCCAAAGTTTGTCGGACAATCCGCAAGTGCATCGAGGGCGAGGGACAGCTTGAGAGACTCACATAAAAGTACGTTGCTAACCGGGCCAGTAGCAATCGAAGCTCAGTCGGATTGGGGGCTGAGATGGGAAAAAGAAAAAGACTTTGAGGTCGCGCGTGCAAAGTAAAAAGACGTGGTTGTTGCTAGACAAATGGTGGTGGTGGTGGTGGTGGTGGTGGTGGTGGTGGTGGTGGTGGTGGAATGTAGAATGTAGAATCCAGGGACGGGGTGCGAGTGCGAACAGAGGGACTCGACGGGGACGAATACCGGGCGCGCTAGAGAGTCATCGGCACCAGTTTAGCAGTGAGTGCACAAGTATCGACTACCCGTGCTACCACTTTGGGGGATAAGCACATGCCTCGGCTCTCTCTGCTCATCCGGGGGGCCGGGGCACAGAAACAAAACGAGAATCTTCATCGCTCATTGGTACATGTGGCCCCACCTCGCTCAGGTACAGGTACTCAAGCCGCCGATGCTTTCAACGCGTGTGACAACGTAGCAGTACATGATATCAATCCATGTATACTAGGTAAGGTACCTACCTACCTACCTACCTAACCCAGACACACCTACCTACCTGTACCTCTGGAGGTACGTACCGGTAGTCCCCCGCAACAGGGGACTGACTCCCCCACACTCGTCATTCGTCGCGGGAATACAATACAATACAATACCACCACAAGTTTAATGAGTCCTTATGCACAACACACCACCAAAGCCCACAGTACCCGGTATTCAACCCTCATCAAGCTTTTCTTAACGCGTCTGCCGTCTATTGTTTTTATAACGTGCTACCCTTATAAGTCAATTTCCGGTCCATTCTCTACTACTATCCAGGCCTCTGAACAGCCTCCGTTGAGCTTCGGGCGATACTACCTCATCTGGATTTGCGTCCCGTAGGTAGCTAGCGTACGCTATGCGGATGCGGACGTGGGCATGAACATTGTTATACAGGTAGCATCCGGACAAGCTCACACAAGACTCAATTAGGACATGACCGCTCCTCCACCCCATTTTGCCTGTTTCCGTCCTTTTACTATCCCCTTGTCTGGTCGCCTTGCTCCGGTGCCTACCCATCACCCACTTGATATCGGACACGGGCGAGTCCACCACGACTACGCTTCATGTCACTCGACCACAAAGTTCCACAACCATGTCAAAGTCCTGAAAATGTAATCTCTCTTCTTCGCACCGTACGCACAGTTATCAGCCAGCAAACCATTCTGTTGCTGAGGACAAACCCGTCCCTTCCAATCCACCATCCCCCCTCTCCACCGCCACCAGCCCGAACCGTGACGCGGCTACACTCCTCGTTCTTCTGGGTATCCCTCCTCCCCACCACGGCCAGCATTTATTTGTGCCTTGCTTATGTCACCCTCTTCGCCCTCCCCCATCTCTCGTATCTTCGTGGGCCATCGTCACACATCGTTGCTGAGGGCGGTCGACAAAGTTCATCCTCTCGAAACCAAGACGCCCCTGCTGGTGATGATATCCCACCACCTACCCGTTGCGCCCATTCTGCAGAATCAGCCAGGTCCAGCTGATACAGGCAAATAGGTACTTGCCACAACGACGGACCAACACCCGCACATGGTTGGCCACGGCAAGTGCCCTTACTAGCCACACCGATGGCCAAGTCGCCTACTCATACGGCTTTGATTCTTCTCGGCCCATTTGCCAAGAGACGACCGCAAACACCTTACGCATTGCCCCATCCCTCGCCCCGCGCCCCGGACCTGACAGGAAAGAAAATGCAGTTGCTGCTTTTGTACGTCATGATGCAAATGTGAATCGAGCCCGCCCTGAGCCGTCCGACTTTTGACCCCTTTTTGCCTCTCTTCTTTTTAGTTCCCGTGTCGTAACATCGTAATCTTGGTCGACCTGTTTTTTGGCCGCCTTCAAGGGTACGCCGGCTGGCCCACCTCCTCCACGTGCCTGGCGCCCTTCGGCTGCGCCACCAGCGGCACCCATTGCCGGCCGAGAGATGGCGCGTCGCCGTTGACGTACGACACCACATCCTCACGCCAGCCGACGCCGTGCCACTCCTCGCTCTGGCGAGGCTCGACGCTCCGTAGGCCGTTGAAGACCGCCTCCGCATCCGGCACCGCTCCCGCCATGATTGCGTCAACGGCCCTGCATCGTCTGGCCTCCCGCTCCTTCACGACGGCCCGCATAATCTGGTGGCGCGCCTCGATGCTGGCCCATCCGTTAACATTGCCGTAGCCACTCGACTCGAGAGCCGGCTTCAGGTAAGCAAAGGGAAGGTTGATGAGAATCGTCGAAAGAGTAGATCGAATGTTTTGCTGCTGAGAAACCTGAGGCGTCGACTTCGAGCCCTTGGACGGGGAATCCGAACCCAGGGCCAAATCACCGAATTGGATGTGCATGGGTCGCGATCGGCGGTCCTGGTTGGCTGTTCCCCGAGCAATCGTGGGCGTGCCCTCGCGAGCAGATGGGGATGCAGATACATACGGAATGCGGGCGAAGTGCTCGGGGTCCGCGACAGACGTGTCCAGGGTGAAGTCCGGCGGGAAGTTGTTGATGAGGAACGAGATGACTCCGTTCATCAGAATCTGAACGGGCTCGCCATAAGCAAACTGAGTGTGCCTGTCGGCTGAAGCGCGGTTGGGCACATCGCCGAGGGCGAATGCAAGGGCTCGCTCGATGGTGGACCAGCTGAGTGAATGCGAGGCAATCTCGAGACCCCGAATGACAATGGGCTGCCATCCGAGGAGGTGGCCTGCCGCCGCATATCCAAGAGCGAAGTCGAAACGGTCGTCAGCACTGCCAGCCAGAGCAAAGGCGCCGTTGGAGGTCGGCTCGGGCAGATCCAGCAGCGGAAAGGCATACAGATGCTGCACTGCCATCCAGAAAGCATCGGAGCGGAGGTGTCTGTCATCCGACTGGAGCAGGATAGTACGGTTGGCGCCGGGCGGGCTCGACTCGAAGCCGTCGGATTCAAGGACGTTCCGGACTGCCTGGCTTCTGGCAAGAACGAGACGGTGACCGGGGAGCCGGACAGGAGGGGCACGGTCGTCGAGGTACCGCAGCTCAAGGGTGCAATCAGCAAAGGCAGTGTCTCTGAATTGTGATCGCAGGTAGGCGGCCATGTCATCCAGCCCCTGATGCTCGGGTCCAGGGTGCATCATATGCGGGGGCGGAATAGGGCCAGGCATCATCCGCTGGGGCGGAACACCGAAGGCTCCGGTGGGGGGCGGATGAGGGCGAGCGTCGTCGAGTTGGCCGTTGCCGTTGGGGGCGCCAGGCGCGGGGTAGTGGCTGTAGGCTCCAGGCTCCTCCGCGTGGGCGGAAGAGTGCGAGTCCTGGAAGCTGTGAGGGGTCGAAGGACCGTAGCCATTGATTTGAGGGGCGTATTGCTCCATGCCGGTGTAGCCCGGGAGCGGTCGACCGAATGCATCCACGGCAGTGCCAGGCACGAACTCGGTGCCGTAGGGCATCTGATGGTGGTAGCCGTTCATGGCGCCGGGAAATGAACGCGCGTCAGGGTGAGGCATGCCAGGAGGGGGCATAAAGCCTCCCGAGTGGGGAGGGGCCGGAGAAGACGAGTTGGAACCGTATCCACCAAACTGAAGACTGCCGTTGCTTGGGCGCGGGCCATGCATGTGTGGAGGGCCGTTGTGAACCGAACGAGGGCCTCGGTGAGATGTACCGTTGATAACGACAGCAGAAGGACGGGCGCCGTTGTGGGTAGCAGGGGGCATGTTGTATCGGGTCGGAGGGATGACAGGAGGGGGTCGGAAAGTCGGCGGGAGCTGGGGGACGTTCTCTGTAGTTTGTGAGCAATCTGTTTGCTGCTTTGAGACATAGCAGCATCCAGGACTATTACCCTTTCTCGCATGCCAGACAGCTGGCGGGGAGGTGATGCGATCGGCGTTGTTATCGTCTGTAACAAGTAAGAAGGAGCCTTTGGAAGGGTGGCGGTTGAAGGCCAACGAACCGCGAAGAGAATCCTCGGCAGGCGAGGAGACGCCTGGATCGGCGGCCTTGTCGGTCGATACAGACTCGTCCGTCGTGGAGGGCGTAGGGATGGCGGCCGAAGACACCTGAGAGTCAGTAGCTACACAACTCTTGTCAGAACCGTGCATCATGTGTGCAGAGATTTGGTTTGTGATGAATTTGTACTTACCCTCGCGATCCTTTACATCGTCGCCTTCCGAATCGGCAGCAGAGAGGGCGGAGGTGGTTTCGTCGACAGCGGACTTATACTCGTCGCAGGAAGCAATCTCGGGCTCGGCGGTCTTCGGGGTCGGGGGCGCAGAATCGACGTCGTTCTGGATCTTGAGGGCGGAGCCGTTGGTCACGGCGGGTCGAGGAAAGGATGCAACGGCGGCGGCGGCTTGGGCAGCAGCGGCGGCCTGCTTCGCGGCGGCATTGGCCTTGACGCGGCGATCCAAGGGAAGGGGGATGGCAGGCACCACACGCCTAGCGGTGCCGGGCTTTCCATAGGCGACACCAGCACCGATCCTCGCCTTCGGATTGCCGTTGGGAGCCATGGTTGACTTGAGGAGGCAGTCGGGAGGATGTGCGGTGGTGATGTTGAACGGATGGCGAGCCCACCCTGTAAAAGAACCGGGCTTTGACTTGGCTGGTGGACGGGAGGGACCCAGGACTCGATGACTGGGACGACTGGGGGTAAGTGGCCAACAGGTGGTAGGAGCCGGGGTCAGTTCTCAGCCGGGTGCGGTGGCTCGTTCGGCGATAGGAGCAGCACCAGGAGTGGGTTTGATAAAGTGGATAGTTCTAGAAGACCAGCGGACCGTTGGAGGCGCAGAGTCGCAAGTCGCAAGAATCGCAAGGCCGTAGGTCCGAGTCTCGGACGGTGGGGGGGGGGGGGGGGGGGGGGGGG